>JBAIZL010000007.1:49203738-49233738 GCA_036971475.1 Prosapia bicincta | reverse complement strand
GTTAACGATTGAAAATCTGAAGAAGGTATATATATATATATATATATATATATATATATATATAAGGACACTGTAAAATAAATGAAAGAATTGAATAAAATGTGGTAATGCTAAAGTTTGTAAAGCTAAAAAAACTGAAGGGGTAGTTAACAAGAGATTGATAGCCTTGGATTTAATATTAAGCACAAGTTAGACTCATTTATTATCTCATTCATTAGATCCTTTGGTTGATCCTTCAAGGCTAACAAATTTAATGGTGATATCCTAAAATAGATGAAGCTGAACTAACAGTTTCATTAATTTGACAATACAGTACTACCTAGAGAAAAGTTTAATATGTTTACCTAGTGATTGTTTTGTATGTAGTTAAGGTAATAAAACTACCATATATATATATATATATATATATATATATATATATATATATATATATATATATATATATATATATATATATATAAATCGCGTAAATATAAACGGTAAAGTCAGAATAACCGAAAATAAGTGATAGGCAACTGTGAAAATTCCCTTCTCCTACACGGTGGATTTTTCTATTAGAAATAATGCAAAATATTTCTATTCCTTTCACAAGCATACAAAAAATAATTTATTTTTAGGCACTATAGAAACAACAATTCTTCGTTCTTGACATTATATAAGAAATAGTGTTTTACGAATCGGTTACTGGCGTGTATTAGCCTACACATCTGACAGGTGCCTTACAGACACTGATTATGCGAGATGTATGGAACTAATGGTTACTGGCGTGTATTAGCCTACACATCTGACAGGTGCCTTACAGACACTGATTATGCGAGATGTATGGAACTAATGGTTACTGGCGTGTATTAGCCTACACAACATCTGACAGGTGCCTTACAGACACTGATTATGCGAGATGTATGGAACTAATGGTTACTGGCATGTATTAGCCTACACATCTGACAGGTGCCTTACAGACACTGATTATGCGAGATGTATGGAACTAATGGTTACTGGCGTGTATTAGCCTACACATCTGACAGGTGCCTTACAGACACTGATTATGCGAGATGTATGGAACTAATGGTTACTGGCATGTATTAGCCTACACATCTGACAGGTGCCTTACAGACACTGATTATGCGAGATGTATGGAACTAATGGTTACTGGCGTGTATTAGCCTACACATCTGACAGGTGCCTTACAGACACTGATTATTCGAGATGTATGGAACTAATGGTTACTGGCATGTATTAGCCTACAAATCTGACAGGTGCCTTACAGACACTGATTATGCGAGATGTATGGAACTAATGGTTACTGGCGTGTATTAGCCTACACATCTGACAGGTGCCTTACAGACACTGATTATGCGAGATGTATGGAACTAATGGTTACTGGCGTGTATTAGCCTACACATCTGACAGGTGCCTTACAGACACTGATTATGCGAGATGTATGGAACTAATGGTTACTGGCATGTATTAGCCTACACATCTGACAGGTGCCTTACAGACACTGATTATGCGAGATGTATGGAACTAATGGTTACTGGCGTGTATTAGCCTACACATCTGACAGGTGCCTTACAGACACTGATTATGCGAGATGTATGGAACTAATGGTTACTGGCGTGTATTAGCCTACACATCTGACAGGTGCCTTACAGACACTGATTATTCGAGATGTATGGAACTAATGGTTACTGGCATGTATTAGCCTACACATCTGACAGGTGCCTTACAGACACTGATTATGCGAGATGTATGGAACTAATGGTTACTGGCGTGTATTAGCCTACACATCTGACAGGTGCCTTACAGACACTGATTATGCGAGATGTATGGAACTAATGGTTACTGGCGTGTATTAGCCTACACATCTGACAGGTGCCTTACAGACACTGATTATGCGAGATGTATGGAACTAATGGTTACTGGCGTGTATTAGCCTACACATCTGACAGGTGCCTTACAGACACTGATTATGCGAGATGTATGGAACTAATGGTTACTGGCATGTATTAGCCTACACATCTGACAGGTGCCTTACAGACACTGATTATGCGAGATGTATGGAACTAATGGTTACTGGCGTGTATTAGCCTACATAACATCTGACAGGTGCCTTACAGACACTGATTATGCGAGATGTATGGAACTAATGGTTACTGGCATGTATTAGCCTACACAACATCTGACAGGTGCCTTACATACACTGATTATGCGAGATGTATGGAACTAATGGTTACTGGCATGTATTAGCCTACACATCTGACAGGTGCCTTACAGACACTGATTATGCGAGATGTATGGAACTAATGGTTACTGGCGTGTATTAGCCTACATAACATCTGACAGGTGCCTTACAGACACTGATTATGCGAGATGTATGGAACTAATGGTTACTGGCATGTATTAGCCTACACAACATCTGACAGGTGCCTTACATACACTGATTATGCGAGATGTATGGAACTAATGGTTACTGGCATGTATTAGCCTACACATCTGACAGGTGCCTTACATACACTGATTATGCGAGATGTATGGAACTAATGGTTACTGGCATGTATTAGCCTACACATCTGACAGGTGCCTTACAGACACTGATTATGCGAGATGTATGGAACTAATGGTTACTGGCATGTATTAGCCTACACAACATCTGACAGGTGCCTTACAGACACTGATTATGCGAGATGTATGGAACTAATGGTTACTGGCATGTATTAGCCTACACAACATCTGACAGGTGCCTTACATACACTGATTATGCGAGATGTATGGAACTAATGGTTACTGGCATGTATTAGCCTACACATCTGACAGGTGCCTTACATACACTGATTATGCGAGATGTATGGAACTAATGGTTACTGGCATGTATTAGCCTACACATCTGACAGGTGCCTTACAGACACTGATTATGCGAGATGTATGGAACTAATGGTTACTGACGTGCATTAGCCTACACAACATCTGACAGGTGCCTTACAGACACTGATTATGCGAGATGTATGGAACTAATGGTTACTGGCATGTATTAGCCTACACAACATCTGACAGGTGCCTTACATACACTGATTATGCGAGATGTATGGAACTAATGGTTACTGGCATGTATTAGCCTACACATCTGACAGGTGCCTTACAGACACTGATTATGCGAGATGTATGGAACTAATGGTTACTGGCATGTATTAGCCTACACAACATCTGACAGGTGCCTTACAGACACTGATTATGCGAGATGTATGGAACTAATGGTTACTGGCATGTATTAGCCTACACATCTGACAGGTGCCTTACAGACACTGATTATGCGAGATGTATGGAACTAATGGTTACTGGCGTGTATTAGCCTACACATCTGACAGGTGCCTTACAGACACTGATTATGCGAGATGTATGGAACTAATGGTTACTGGCATGTATTAGCCTACACATCTGACAGGTGCCTTACAGACACTGATTATGCGAGATGTATGGAACTAATGGTTACTGGCGTGTATTAGCCTACACATCTGACAGGTGCCTTACAGACACTGATTATGCGAGATGTATGGAACTAATGGTTACTGGCGTGTATTAGCCTACACATCTGACAGGTGCCTTACAGACACTGATTATTCGAGATGTATGGAACTAATGGTTACTGGCATGTATTAGCCTACACATCTGACAGGTGCCTTACAGACACTGATTATGCGAGATGTATGGAACTAATGGTTACTGGCGTGTATTAGCCTACACATCTGACAGGTGCCTTACAGACACTGATTATGCGAGATGTATGGAACTAATGGTTACTGGCGTGTATTAGCCTACACATCTGACAGGTGCCTTACAGACACTGATTATGCGAGATGTATGGAACTAATGGTTACTGGCATGTATTAGCCTACACATCTGACAGGTGCCTTACAGACACTGATTATGCGAGATGTATGGAACTAATGGTTACTGGCGTGTATTAGCCTACACCTCTGACAGGTGACTTACAGACACTGATTATGCGAGATGTATGGAACTAATGGTTACTGGCGTGTATTAGCCTACACATCTGACAGGTGCCTTACAGACACTGATTATTCGAGATGTATGGAACTAATGGTTACTGGCATGTATTAGCCTACACATCTGACAGGTGCCTTACAGACACTGATTATGCGAGATGTATGGAAGTAATGGTTACTGGGGTGTATTAGCCTACACATCTGACAGGTGCCTTACAGACACTGATTATGCGAGATGTATGGAACTAATGGTTACTGGCGTGTATTAGCCTACACATCTGACAGGTGCCTTACAGACACTGATTATGCGAGATGTATGGAACTAATGGTTACTGGCGTGTATTAGCCTACACATCTGACAGGTGCCTTACAGACACTGATTATGCGAGATGTATGGAACTAATGGTTACTGGCATGTATTAGCCTACACATCTGACAGGTGCCTTACAGACACTGATTATGCGAGATGTATGGAACTAATGGTTACTGGCGTGTATTAGCCTACATAACATCTGACAGGTGCCTTACAGACACTGATTATGCGAGATGTATGGAACTAATGGTTACTGGCATGTATTAGCCTACACAACATCTGACAGGTGCCTTACATACACTGATTATGCGAGATGTATGGAACTAATGGTTACTGGCATGTATTAGCCTACACATCTGACAGGTGCCTTACAGACACTGATTATGCGAGATGTATGGAACTAATGGTTACTGGCGTGTATTAGCCTACATAACATCTGACAGGTGCCTTACAGACACTGATTATGCGAGATGTATGGAACTAATGGTTACTGGCATGTATTAGCCTACACAACATCTGACAGGTGCCTTACATACACTGATTATGCGAGATGTATGGAACTAATGGTTACTGGCATGTATTAGCCTACACATCTGACAGGTGCCTTACATACACTGATTATGCGAGATGTATGGAACTAATGGTTACTGGCATGTATTAGCCTACACATCTGACAGGTGCCTTACAGACACTGATTATGCGAGATGTATGGAACTAATGGTTACTGGCATGTATTAGCCTACACAACATCTGACAGGTGCCTTACAGACACTGATTATGCGAGATGTATGGAACTAATGGTTACTGGCATGTATTAGCCTACACAACATCTGACAGGTGCCTTACATACACTGATTATGCGAGATGTATGGAACTAATGGTTACTGGCATGTATTAGCCTACACATCTGACAGGTGCCTTACATACACTGATTATGCGAGATGTATGGAACTAATGGTTGCTGGCATGTATTAGCCTACACAACATCTGACAGGTGCCTTACAGACACTGATTATGCGAGATGTATGGAACTAATGGTTACTGGCATGTATTAGCCTACACATCTGACAGGTGCCTTACATACACTGATTATGCGAGATGTATGGAACTAATGGTTACTGGCATGTATTAGCCTACACAACATCTGACAGGTGCCTTACATACACTGATTATGCGAGATGTATGTAACTAATGGTTACTGGCATGTATTAGTCTACACATCTGACAGGTGCCTTACAGACACTGATTATGCGAGATGTATGGAACTAATGGTTACTGGCATGTATTAGCCTACACATCTGACAGGTGCCTTACAGACACTGATTATGCGAGATGTATGGAACTAATGGTTACTGGCATGTATTAGCCTACACAACATCTGACAGGTGCCTTACATACACTGATTATGCGAGATGTATGGAACTAATGGTTACTGGCGTGTATTAGCCTACACATCTGACAGGTGCCTTACATACACTGATTATGCGAGATGTATGGAACTAATGGTTACTGGCATGTATTAGCCTACACAACATCTGACAGGTGCCTTACAGACACTGATTATGCGAGATGTATGGAACTAATGGTTACTGACGTGCATTAGCCTACACAACATCTGACAGGTGCCTTACAGACACTGATTATGCGAGATGTATGGAACTAATGGTTACTGGCATGTATTAGCCTACACAACATCTGACAGGTGCCTTACATACACTGATTATGCGAGATGTATGGAACTAATGGTTACTGGCATGTATTAGCCTACACATCTGACAGGTGCCTTACAGACACTGATTATGCGAGATGTATGGAACTAATGGTTACTGGCATGTATTAGCCTACACAACATCTGACAGGTGCCTTACATACACTGATTATGCGAGATGTATGGAACTAATGGTTACTGGCATGTATTAGCCTACACATCTGACAGGTGCCTTACAGACACTGATTATGCGAGATGTATGGAACTAATGGTTACCGTTCTTTGTGGTAATAATTTGTAGTGTTAACAAATAATATTCTTTAATTCCAACTCTACTTGAGCTACTATTTGTACACTAAAACACTTGAACGTATATTGATATGTTGTACTTGCCCGTAGTAGCACTTACTTTTTGTTAAATGAGGTCGTTTCGGGAGATATATTCCCCTATTCTATTGCCAACTAAGACGGTAACTAACCTCTTGGTTATTTTAGGTTTTAGAGTTAGGGATATTAGATGAATGTTTGTAGAGAGCCTTGAGGGTTAAGATGTAAAAAAGTGGATGTGAGATATAATGATATTTGGATTTGAGTATTTGGTGTGGCTTGAAATATTTATACTTTTCATAATGTTTGGTTGTGTGACGTTGATTACTTTTTTTTTGGTTATGTAGAACTCGTTATATTTCTGTTGTTGTTTGTGGTAAAGGTGTTCAGTAGAGTTTAATTAAGTGTTTTTAATTTTGAGTGCTTTCATGTGTTCTCTGTATTCATAGGCCACCCTAACCTAAATCAACCAAGAGGCGAGTTGTCAATGGCCCACATCTCCCGAAATGGTCGTCCTCAGTAATCATAAAATGAAGTGCTACTATAGGCAAGTGTAACATATAAATATATGTACATTTGTTTTTAGTATTAACAATTAGTTACTTATGAGCATTGTAACGGTTAGAAGCTTTGTCAGAACGGCTATTTGGTACAAATATTTTGATTTAGCGACAAGTGTTTACACAGAGAAACCATAACAAGCCAGAAATCCCTTCTGGAGGGGGGCATTAAAACACGGTGGCGGGTAGCTAATTTACACCAAGGTAGAACTTTAAAGATTAAATGCAATTTTTGACCATTCTAGCTCTAAAATTACAGCCAAGTTTAGGAGATGAGTAAATTAAATTTGCTCTTAATTTAAACGTATTATAAATTCAAAGAGTAGTCTATCAATAAAAGTTAAGTAAAATTTAAGTACGTCATCAGGGGGGGTATTTATTCAGGAAAGCAGGTCAATGGTTTGAAACAATTAGCAAGGTCTTTAAAGCGATCTGAAAATATTCAAAAGCTACAATTCTCCAAAGAAATCATGAGTCTAGGAGACTTCTACGAAATATTGAAAACTTCATCCTCCACTGTGTCGTGGATATAAGTCATAGTCAATTTAGGTGGATATTTATTCTTTTTAGATTTTATTTCTCAAATATGCAACACATCGTTAGAAAGTACGAATATTGAAGTGTTTTACGAACATTAATAGACTTTCAGATCATTATCAACTAATTTTCGATGAGAAAACCTTGAAGCTAAAATATTTAAATTTATTTATGAAATTTTGAAATTGTGTGTGGCAAAATTTAAAGTATTTTTAAAGAAAATAAAAGATTTAAAATTAATCTTATCATTATTCAATAGAGAGTTTTAACCACTGATTTTATTGGTAAGGTCGATCTGCGCAAAGCTCTCTCAATATTCAACCCTAATTACTTTAGTCGATGTGCGCAGGTAGTTAGGTCGAGGCTAGTGTCGAACCGCACAGCTTTAAAATTGTATCGTATTGCAAAAGACTAAAGTAAATACAAATCCTTGCAGACCTTACCATTTACAATCTAATACTCTCTTTTTCAGAGTTGACTAAAGACGGCTAGTAGGCCTACGCTAAAAGTTGAGTCTGTGTAGTTTCACCAGGAAAAATAGCCGGGTTACTTGTTTCTTGACCACTAGCGCAGTTCCACCCTGCCCAACTCTATGTAGTAAGTTGTTTTTTAATAAACCTAAGCCCACTTGCTGAACATTTTTAGAGAAACAAGAAAATCCTAGTATGTTTTGAGAATATTGAAAATTATACTAATTTCAAAACCATGTTCTCCATACAACACATTTTGAAGTACGTTTTCTAACGCATTAAATAACTCCCAATTCTGAAAGTGTAAAGTTCCTCTTTAAAGGCGTGCATCGTATGTAAAGGGAAATGGCCATCAAAAGGAAGGACATTATATAGCTGGGGGAGGGGCAGAATTTGAGAATACATAAGGCAATTAATATCGGTGTATAACGTACTCAAAGACTTTTATTTACACTTTTTTTTTAGATCCCTCCAAGAATGTTGAAAATAGCCGATTGATAAAATGTTTAATTAGTTGGAATAACCTGTACAGATATTAAAAAATAGTTTATTGCGTTGGCTTTAGCGAAGTTTTGTACAGTTCATGGAAAGTTTTCTAGGGTAAGTTTTATGTACGGTACACAGTGTATAAGAGCCGGGAGCCGGTTCTAAGAAAATTGTTTTAAAGTTGAAAAACTGCTTTCTAGACAATTCTTTGTAATAGATTTTAAATTGTTTATAGTTTATTCACCTGTCTATAAGCACAAAGTAACTGGTTCCGAGAGTATACGAGAACTATTGTGTTACAGGATAAACATAGAATTTATTAATTGCGACGAGGGAAAAGCGTGATAAATACTCATAAACATAAACTATCTTTAACAATTTAATAGAATGTATGGAATCATTGGCGTAAAATAAACTAGATTTTATAGACTTATCGATATCACCTCCAACAATTAGAATGTCATTTGTCATTACCTAGAAGAGTATGAGGGAATCCACAGCCTGGTGACAGAAGTTACAAATATTTTCAAATCACTGATACTTTTATAAAGGCGGTTGCAATAAAAGTTCTACACTTTATTTTAATATTTAATCCTTTAATATTTTGACTCATTCATTAATCGAACTTCATTACAAAAACTCCCAATATGAGTTATAAATTTAAATATTTAATTAAAATATAATGGTAGAAAATTACTATTTGCTCAGTGGTAAAAACATTTCAAACACTATATTAATAATAATTGTAATTTGCAATTATTTGAGACAGTTCATTAAAGCTTTATAAAACCAGGGATAATTAATTTGGTTCCTTAGTTAAACACATGGTATTTCACACATGGTGTTTAGCACGTGGATGTATTAAACCTATGTTATAGATTTTACAAAAAAAATAAAAACTTATGTCTAGGTCTAATTAGTTTATTATTAAAATTAACGAATTGAGAGGAGTTAGTTTCAATAATAACAATTCTCTCCCTTGTCTGTTCACTAGTCTTTGGATCTAAAGACTTAAATAAGCTCAATGTGAGTGAAGCGGTTTCTACCGCTTCTGTTCTATGTCGTCGACACTTAGTAATTCCCACGAAACTGTGTAACGACCTGGAGATCAACGAATTTTCTTCCCGGAGTAGAAAACATGGCTAAGCTATTCTCAAGTACCCAAGACAAAGAAAGGCTGATGACTATAATCCTTCAGGATTCTCCTCTATACAGGATTTCATAAAAAAAGATTAAGACGATAGAAGTAGCTTTTTAGCAGTTTGTGTTTATTAGAACCTTTTCGTAAAAATGATTGTATCGGAATTCGAGACACTTGTTTTAATTGTCTGTCACTGATAGAGTTTCTTGATAAAAAAGAGAAGTAAATGAGCGAATGTGTAAACAAGTAATATACAAATACATTTTTTAATTAAATTCCTACTGAGGTTAATATTAACAAGTTTTATTTTAGTTACCCTATTTATGATATTGTGTGGTAACCATGGCAACAGTTAAAGGTTGTACAATAGAAGTTTCGACGACAACCAGATGGGGGGAAAGAAATTCATATACATCTTTGAGAAATATATTTCTAGTAATTAGAAAGTAGTTACAATGACAAGGCGTAGTAAACTTAAACTTGAAAATTCTGATTTCGAATCCGGCTGGATCCCAAAATTTTTGTAATTTAATTATTGAATAAATATTGGAAAAAACTACATTAAAATCAATTGTCACCTACTATGGGTTAAAAAAAAATGTATTTGAACCTGATGGGATGAATAAAAACGTATTTTATTAACGATTGTAATTTGTACAAGATAGCCTATATATCAGGAGAGTGTGAGGTAAAAGAAGGAATTTAATAAATGGAAGGTAGGAAATTTACAGCATAGATGTAGAGTTTTATAAATAAATAATGAAGTAGCAGCAGTTCACAAGTTAAGAAAAGAATCTATTCAAAGAAAACTGTGTTATTTCTATTGATGAAAGATCACACAGAATTTCCGATTAGGCTATTTTTTCGTTCCGTATTCTTGAATCAGTTGACCAATCGAGTTAATTGCTACCTGTAGAAGGATAGGCCCCGCTCATCTCATCGCTTTCTTTCGACAGTAGGGTAGCTCCAAGCTAAGACCCACACTTGCACTCAGAGCTCGCTTGAGCCGACATATTCGTAAATAGGCCTAGTCTACAGAGAAGGATTGGATACAGATAGCTAGAGAATTAGGATAGGCATTGTGGAGTGTCTAATACCCAGAATGTGAAATCCTCGAATCCAGCCACAAACTCACGGCATCTCAAAATGGCTGACTAGTGTCGAAGTTCCGTCCGATCAACTAGTAGAACCGTCTGTTCGACTTTTCATATCTCTAGATTACCCCTTCTGATTAGTTTAGTTCCGGTTATCAATTTGATTTTTGTCCACTCTCGACTGACTTTAGCCAAGCGCCAAACCCTCAGGCTGAGATTTAGGTAGAGACAAGCACCAGTTCTACGTGATGAATAGACTTTGAGAGCAACTTACCCCTCAACCCTCACCCCTAACTCCTTTGCCAAAAGGACATAAAGATAAATGATAATGTTGGGAGAATCTACAGTCCAGTATTTTAATCTACACCCCCCCCCCAAAAAGGGTCTAACCTCAAAATCGTGACACCAGACCGGTAGTTTAACGTCAGGCAAGAGACGAGGTACCAGTCTGTAAGAGCCATGAGGCCTTACTTTAAGGTCTGGACTTGTAACCTGCCTCCTCTCGAGTGAGACGAAACTCTAATAAGACACTGCGGTTTCGCCAGTTTTTCCAGAATTACTCGGGAATGTTGTCGACTTGTGCCAGTGTGCGAAAATATTACAGAAGATTGTGAAACAAGAAGTACACAGACAAAGTGTACCTAGACATCCAAGTGACATTGTTGTGAAAAGAGTTTGAAGAAAAGATAAATGGTGCAAATTGAAAAGTGAGAACAAAAGGTACTTAAGGTCTCGCTCTTAACCCCTTTGCCCAAAGAATACAAAGATAGATCCTAATGTTGGGGCAGATCCACAGTTCAGCACCACAGTGAATCCACGCCCTCGACAAACTCGTAATTCCTTCCGGGTGACTAGCGCGAGACTAGGGGCTAAGTACCATGACACGAGGTACGTGTCAGTAGGAGCCCGAAGGCCTTAATGTAACACCTGAACCTGTCTCCAGGACAACTGCTCGGGACCAATAAAACCTTCTGAATGGCTAGACTTTCCGTACTCTTAATACCCCTTCTCATTAGTTCAGAACCTATTGTCCATTTTGATTTCTATCCGCTCTCGGTTAACCTTAGTTAAGAGGCGAATCTTCAGACTAAGGGTTTAAGTTTTATCAGAGACAGGTTGTAGTCTACCTGCCCACTACCCATTGAGATCCGCTATAACATACAGCTTTACACAACCTTTCTACATAATAAAAAAACAAATGATTTCACTGCCTGATCCCTAAATGAGATTTATAAGCCCGCCTATGCCAATAATACAAACCGGCGAAGAACAACAATCCAGTTTGGAATCTCTAAAGAAACCGGTGTAATTATTTATATTAGGTCTAATATTCCTGAAGAGTGATTCATTAAAACCTTTACACGCTAAATTATTAAAGAATTGTTAATTAAATCATTAGAAGTGTTTGTAGTCCTTCAGTTAACCGTTGCAATAAGAGGGGCTATTGTTGTTCTAATGTTGCATAATTTGCCGCCGTATTTTTGCATCTTTTATTTCGTTACGAGCGAAACATTTAAGCCTTTGTATTGCATTTCTGCCTTTTTTAAATGTGTAATCATCTGTGTTTAAATTAGTGTCGCTAATAGGACGAACGCCACTACTACAGCGGAAATTGCTTCAATCCAGAGTTTAACTCGTATGTAAACTAACACTTCATCTTGACTTTGTATACTCTACGTACAGTCATCAAAAATTGTTGCAACTAATTTAATGTACGTGAAAGAAATTACTTCACGCTCAAACTGTGTCTAATGAATTTAAATAAAAAAAATTAGAAATACATAGAAATTTGTATTCATTCCGAGAGCTTTTTTCCATTATAAAACTATATAAATTGTAATAAAATTTCATATAATTATAATATTATATAAAAACATTGTATTCTTACGTTTTTGCGATGTTATGTAATCTCGCAATTGCAATCAATCTTGTTGAACCCCTCCCCTTCTCAAAATTAACCCTAGCTCATTGTTTTAACCCTTCAAGTGCGTTCACTATTCAAGAGGTTAACAACGGCTATGTACTGTCCAACAGAGGCACCCCTCTTTTACATTTTCAGTTTGATTTTTCAATTTTAAACAGAGTCAAGATATAAAATCATACGTTAAAACAATAAGAAAAAAAATTGTTTTAGTAATTTTGTCTTCATTTATTAAATTTATGTTCAATGTTGTAACTATTAATTTTAATATTTACCGTTAAAATAAGCGTTTTGACTGTATTGTTGTCCTACAGCTGAAAATAAAGACAAGGTTAGTTAACTTTTGTTACAAAACTCTTTTCTATGTTATCTGTGCTATTTGTCTAATAACCAATTTTAAAACCAGGTTCATTTGTTCAAAATGCAAAGTTTTTGTTTAATTCGGGTCCCTACTTGGCTACAGTCCGTATAGAGCAAATATTGTGTAGTTATGACACGGATGTCCACAAGGCAAGCAAAGGATTATCTTTTGTAGTAATTCTAGACAGAGCACAAGTCAAACAAGGGGAAGGATACAAAAAGGCTCATGGATGAATAAAGAGGAATGGAAATGTATATAGCCTACTAGCGCTCATGTAAATGCGGAAGTATATTTGCACGCTTCAGTATTTCCGTACAATATTTTTACATAAGTATTACTAGTATAATATTAGTGAAGGGGTATTTAGTAAGTAACTTACATAGTTTTAGTAAATTCCTGAAAAATTTCCCAATATAATAATTTTGTATATTGTAAAAGGAGTGTAACTGTAAGAACCCATAAAGGTCAGCTGGAAAAGTGGTGTTTATAGTTTGTAAAGTGGCAGTGATAGTGGTAATTATAGATGATGGTAATGATTCGTGGGATGGACCTGAAAGTGAATGGAGGTGAGACACTAAGAGAAAAGTAAACTCGGGCGTCGAACCTTTACAACGCAAGTCATCGCTCGATCTTGTCACTCAGTCACCCCAGCTTCGATATTCTCTCCGAACGATATTCACTCACATTTTCAGATGAGGCCGCATCTGTTTCCGTTTGTATTTCAAGTGAATGAATTAGTTATTGACTAGGGAATTTGTGTTTCTTATTTTCGTATTTTTTATAATAATTGCAGAATACGGTAAGAAGTTTATGTATTTTTCGCTAATTATTTAAATCGTAAAGGGAGTTCACAACTTTCTCATTCATTTTCTCAGTTTAATCTATTTGCCTCGCTGTTAGATGAATTTAAAATTATCAACATGTTTCGGTATGTCTATATTTTTCACATTTAAAGTTAAATATTGATTTTTTTAAAATTTGTTTTTCAATTCGTTAACGTACAAAAGTACTCTAATCATGTATGTACACCTGTATTAGTTCTACACGACGAAAATATTTGCTGAAGAAAAACAAGAAAAGCACCATTTAAGTAAATTAAATGTAAAGGCTATTTTTCTGGACCCTTTTACAATTATAATCTTACGTTTTAAAAATAAAGTAATAAATACAAAAAATGTTTAAAACATTTGTGTGTACATAGGTACAATGAGTACATACCGGGAAGGGGCAGAAGCTATTTTATAAGAGCCGCTAACTGTTATGTGTTTCGTAGGTTCGTAAATACGGAGGTGAAGTAAAAATAGTAATAGAAGCAAATTTGTTAATTCTATTTTTCTAAAATTCGAATTGGGTCCTCGTTTTTTATCATAGAGGAAATACTTCCGGAATAGATTTTGAAATTGTAAAAAAATAATTAATTAAGCCTACAAGACGAATCATCCATAGAAAAACCCTTTCTGTTTAATGTTGCCTGTTTTAGTTACAAATACAGTAGAACCTCATTATAAAGAACCATATTATAACAAATGTCGTTTATAACGGACTGACCCGCAGGGGGGTGCGGACTAGCCGCACCTACGAGGGATTTGGCGTCCCTCGCGGTACCCTAGCCTAACACTACACCACTCACAAAGCATACACGCTCACATACACACACCAACACAATCTATACACATTTCAACACTTACATCTTCTCTTAGGGAATTTTGACTGGTCAGAACCGTTGCGCGTTGGGAGTGCTGAAGAGTCCAGAGCGTGACAAACTCTGGTCTGGGGCGCTGATGTGAGCTTGCTCTGCCGAAGACGTAAGCGCGGTTTCTGGTCTACCAGCCGCTTCGGTCCTTGGTCAGGGAGTGTCCGCGGTGCATGGGTGTCGGAGCCTGTGCACAGTATTACGAGTTCTCGACTGATGCCCATCCAGTCGAGCTAAGGAGAAAAGCTACAGGCCTCAGAGTTCTGAGGGTTGGAAATGATCTTAATGTGATCCAAGGGTGTACCCGTTCCTATAGTCTCGCCCGTAACGCTTGACACGATGGCTGGCAAAAAATATTTATGGATTCAAAAACCACGTCAAATATGACTAGTCTGAAGAGGACACGCCAGGATTCTCCTGACGATCTAACTAGTAAAGATTTGAGTAAAAAGTTGATGGTGGCAACGTCACAGACATTGCCATCAGCAAAGTATTTAGTTGTATCTAGTGCCGAAGAAGGGAAAGATCTTTCCAAAGTTTCTTCTTTCCTAATTAAGAAGGCTATTACTGCCTGTGCTGGAGGTCCAGTAGCCTCTATTAAGAAACTCAGAAACGGAACACTGTTAGTTGCGACTTCCACCGAGAGACAAACATGTGCTCTATCTAAAATGACCTCTTTCTTTGACCAGGTCAAGGTATCTGTGGCTCCCCACAGATGCTTGAATTATTCAAAAGGGGTCATCACATGTAGAGATTTAATGTACCTTCCAGGTGATGAAATTAAGTCCGAACTGTCGTCTCAGTCCGTTACGGACGTTGTCCCTATCATGAAAATGGACAAAGGAGAAAAAGTAGCAACAGCTTCTTTTATCGTCACCTTTGGCAATCCGGAAATACCCGAATACTTACATGCAGGTTACCAAAGGCTCTCAGTGAGACCATACGTGGCTAACCCTAGGCGCTGCTTCAAGTGCCAGCGATTTGGGCATATCAGCTCTACGTGTCCGAAGCAGAACGTATGCGGTATATGTAGCGTTGAAGACCATGATGATTTAGGATTGTGTTAATTCTCCGAAATGCGCCAACTGTGGTGGTGACCACCCAGCGTGATCCTACAACTGTCCTACTTTTAAGGAAGAGAAAGCTATCCTAGGCATCATGGCGAAAGACAAGCTGTCGTTTCCAGAGGCCAAAAAACTCTATCAATCCACTCAGCCAAAGGCAGACAGTAAGACTTATGCCGCTACCCTGACTGCTTCAAAATCGTCTTGTACCAACTGTGCTGAGCTATCCAAGAAGATTGAAGCTCTAACTGAACAAGTATCTCGCTTTTTGTGCTTAGTCACAAATGGTCCGTCTTTGAATTTGGTACAACCTGCAGCAACGGTTAGTGTTTTGCCTCGTGTACCTATCCCTTTCACTGGGGGGATTGGAGCACGAAATAAATCACTAAGCGAGCCTTGTGTTTCTGTGCAGAAGATATTATCAACGGGTAATAAACCTTTTGTGCAGAAGACGTTGGAAAAATCCAAACCACGTAGACCAGTGTTACGTCAGACCACATCGCCACCGTCGTTACCGGGTATTAAGAAAAATGCTAACAAAGGAGGGAATGTAAAAACTACGCCTCCTAAACCCAAAACTTCCTCAGATTCCATCCCTGAACGGGTGGATATATGGAATCTGAGAAATGTAAGCCTGAGACGTCTAAAAACGTCCCAGGCAAGAAAGGAGAGAGCAGCAATGGGTGTCAAATAAATCCTTTGCTAAGCTAATAAATGTCTTTGCTTAGAAAGTCAGTGATACAATGGAACGTCAACGGTGTTAGGAGTCACATAGAAGAACTTAAAGTACTCGTGCGAGATGTGTATCCAATGTTTGTATGTCTATAGGAGACACATCTCCACGAATCGCATAATTTCCATTTAAGGGAATATTCAGTTTTTAGATCGGACTTCGTTACAGAAGATCGAGCTAGAGGTGGCGTAGCCATCCTAGCCCGTAACTGTATCGATGCTGTTTCTCTAAACTTAAAAACTCCTTTACAAGCAGTAGCCGTTCAAACAGCTGTCCCGTATACAATCACTGTGTGTTGTGTCTACTTGCCACCACATGAAAATCTGCAACACAGTGATTTAGTGAATTTGATAAGCCAGTTACCAACTCCGTTCTTATTTGTAGGGGATTTTAATGCCCACCATTCGTCTTGGGGATCTCCGACTAGGAACTCTCGAGGTGATCTTGTTGAGAGTGTAAGAACGGAACTAGACTTATGTCTGCTAAATGAAGGCTCTCCTACTCATTTAGCAGCATCTACTGGAGGATGGACAGCTGTTGGCCTATCGATTTGCAACCCTCAATTAGCTACTAGATGCACATGGTCGGTACTCAATGATTTGTATGGAAGCGACCATGTGCCTATTAAGATCAGTTTATGTGACTCCCAACCCTGTTATGCTCGAAATTCCAGTTGGATTTTGCGAAAAGCCAACTGGGACTCCTACTCGAATTACCTTGTATCACTTGACATGGATTATCTGACACCCATTGATGAAAATATAGAAAATTTTACAAAAGCAATTTTAAATGCCGCTGAAAAGACCATTCCGAAAACCTCTGCGCATCCACGCCGACCGCCTGTGCCGTGGTTGAACGATGAATGCACAGAAATCCTCCGTTTACGACGAAGAGCTCTTAGGAAATTTAAACGACACCCAACAAATGGAAACCTTCAGGAATATAAAATACTCCGTGCGAAAGCACGGAGGATATTTAGGCTGAGTAGAAAGAACTCTTGGGAACAGTACATTAGCACAATTAGACGAACAACTCCGTCCTCCACAGTGTAGAGGTACTTGAGTGTTTGTGGTACTTCCATTCCGTTGCCAGCCATTGCGCTGAAGCAACCAGATGGGAGATTAATCACAAACAGTGATGACATTTCTAATGTACTTGGAACATCTTTTTCTAACTTTTCTGCTACTACAGCCTATAATAGATTGTTCCAGATGTATAAACTGAAGGAAGCAGCAATACTGTTTACCGTTGGGTTGTCTGAAGACTCTACTTTAAAAACCCCTTTCTCTATAGGGGAATTGGAGTCAGCTCTTGCGTCAACGAAGGATTCTGCACCAGGTCCTGATTCCATTGTGTACTCCATGCCAAAACATCTACCATCATCGGCGAAACTTGTCCTCCTTCGAGTATACAATCGTTTATTCGAGGAGCGCTCTTTCCCCAATGCATGGTTAGAATCGACTGTAATTCCTCTTTTGAAGCCAGGTAAGGACAAAACCAACCCCAGTAGTTACAGGCCTATATCACTTATAAGCGTCTTGTGCAAACTACTGGAGAAGATGGTCAACCGCCGTCTTGTCTGGTACCTAGAAACCAACAACCTTCTTAGCAACGAACAATGTGGTTTCAGACTAGGACGCTCATCAGTTGACCAATTGGTTTTGTTAGAATCCGCTATTCAAGATGCCTTTCTCTTGCGTTAAACGCTCGTTGCGGTTTTCTTTGACCTTGAAAAGGCATATGATATGGCATGGAAAAGAGGAATTCTGAACACTCTGAAATCATGTGGTATACAAGGGAATATCCTATCATTCATCGCTAACTTTCTTTCTAACAGATCTTTTCGCGTTCGTCTTGGAGGCACAAATTCAAATAGTTACAGACAGGAGAATGGTGTACCGCAAGGCAGCGTGCTGAGCGTCACGCTGTTTGCCGTTGCAATAGATAGTATCACCAGTAATATACGATCTCCGGTACACTGTTCCCTTTTTGTGGATGACTTTTGTATATATGTGCCTGCTCGTAGTATGGCAACTGCGGAAAGATCTTTGCAGTTAGCAATATACAGATTAGAGGAATGGTCAAAAACTACAGGTTTCAAATTCTCTGCTTCGAAGACCCAATGTGTAGCATTTAGTCGTCGTAGGCAACACCAGGAGCCGATCCTTTATCTTGATGGGGTTCAGCTTCAAACCACGGATAGTGTTCGATTTTTGGGTCTTTTATTTGATAAAAGACTCTCATGGAGTCCACATGTTCGTGATTTGAAGGTGAGATGCAGCAAGAAATTGGATATGTTAAGAGCCCTTAGTGGTACGAATTGGGGAGCAGACAGAACTAGTATGCTTCGGTTTTATCGCGCAGTCGTTAGATCGCGCATAGATTATGGTTGTCAAGTCTACTCATCTGCACGACCTACAGTTCTGAAAACTCTTGATACCATCCACCACTCTGGACTTAGACTGGCTACTGGAGCATTTAGAACTAGCCCAATCCCTAGTCTTCTTGTGGAAGCTGGGGAACCTGCCCTTTCTAGACGACGTCAGATGCTACAAATATCTTACGTTTCTGTTCTTCGAAGCAAACCCAACCACCCGGCATTTGAAATAGTCTTTAATAATACACGTCAACGTTCGACCGCTCCATTTGGCATACGAACGTTAAGAATATTGGATGACCTTGAGTTGCAACTTCCAACTATGTTTGAACGACAAATGTGCTATCTACCTCCATGGATAATAAAAACGCCGCACAGCGATTTCTCATTGTCCAGTTATATAAAATACGATACTCTTGTTGTGGTCTACCACCAGGAATTTTTATCCATTTATAAATGTCACCAACACAGTGAAATTATTTTCACTGATGGATCTAAACTGGACAATGGCGTTGGGTGTGCGTTTTATGCATCTGGATGTACATACACGTACAGATTGCCGTTAGCTTGCAGTGTTTTCACGGCAGAACTTTTTGCCATCTTAAAAGCATTAACTGATATTCGATCTCGATCCTCCCACTATCTTTTGTGTTCTGATTCCAAAAGTGCTCTTCAGGCTCTTCAGGATGTTTTCTCCGTCAACCCTTTAGTTATGGACATTTTGTGTGCTGTACACAGGCTTCAATTGGGGTGTGTGGGGGTAACGTTCTGTTGGGTTCCTGGACACTGCGGAATACTCGGAAACACAAAAGCGGATGAAACGGCGAAGAAAGCTACAAGTTTGGTGCCTATTACTCAACTAGTTATGGCATCTGATTATGTGTGTTTCGCGAAACATTTATTGCTCGATGCTTGGAATGACGAGTGGCATACCGTGATTGAGAATAAGCTGAGGGAAATTAAAGATACCGTCCGTCCACGGAGGTCTTCAATTCGTTCAAAACGTAGGGAGGAAGTGGTGGTTACACGCCTTCGCGTTGGCCACTCTTTTGCAACTCATGGATATTTGATGTGTCGTGAAGATCCACCAATATGCCAATACTGCGGTGGTATCTTTACAATTAAACATATTTTAGTAGATTGTGTTAGTGTCAGAAATATTCGTGCACTTTTTAATTTAAAAGGCAGTTTAAGGGTGGTGCTAAGGGACGATACCTCGGCCATTGACCGAGTCATCGCTTTCCTGCACCACTTGAAAATATTTTTAAAAATTTAATATTTAAAATATATATACTTTTTATTTATACATATAATTCTATGTGTTTATTTTATTTATTTAAATTTAATTTATTTTATGTTCTTGTTATTGTTATTGAGATTTATTTATTGGTAAATTGTTACCTATTATTGTTTTACATACTGTTATCATTTATTTATTGTTATATTGTTCTTTGTTGTTATTTTGTTATTTATAGTTTTTATTTTCTGTTTTAATTTTTTATTTTGTGAGATTTGTTGTTATTTTGTTTGTTATTTATTGTTATGTTTTCTCTTTTGTAATTTTTATTGTATTTAAATTTATTTGATTGCTTTTTTTTAATATTGCGTTCCGTGTTAGGTTTTGTTTGGCGATGATAACCAAAACTGGGTTTTCGCCAGGAAAAAAATAATAAAAAAAATAACGGACTGTGTTTTGAAACGAGATCACATCACCCTCAAGCCAGGTAACAGGCGCCACGCGAGCTGTAGGCCTAATGGTGGGAAGACTATACCGCTACTGATACGGTCTGATAAGTGTCACTCCCCTTAACAAATATGTAAAACGTATAAATATCAATAATATTTATAATAATCAATTTTTAAGCGTTGACACACGTTTTGTAAGAAAATGTACACTCTGCCTTAACCAAAAGGTCACCGGGTTCTATTCCTTTTAATACAACCTGAAGACTTTTAACTAAAAATAGAAAATTTTGTTTTTCCATTTAATGAATTAAAGTTAATTGTTTAACGTTAATTAATACGCTATAGTAAACGTGTTAAATGATTTTCAATCACTATAAATAGTTTCTTTTTATTCACGTTTTAGTTTTTTCTTAGCTCAATTGAGTCTTAATCATTTTATGAGAAATGTTTACTTTATACGTTCTTTCAATAAAATGGTCAGTTTCAAATAGTCCGTTATAAATGGGGTTCAACAAGATTGTAATTTCGTATTTCTAGAAAAGTTATCGTTTAAAATGCTTAATAGTTTGAATTAACACATTTTAAACAAAATTAATATTTGTGATTTGGTTTTAAAATAACGTCTGTATATTCTAATTGTAAAAAAGTAAGGATATAAAACCCGACTCTACGTATTTGTTTTATCCACCTTCTAACTAAGGGCAACGCAGTTAGGCTTATTATGTTCATATTTAAACTTAGTACAAGACGTAAGGGATGACATTGGTATTCCCGTAAAAGGACTTCAACTAAACCTGTTAACATTTTATTTGGAAGAATGTCAATTCAACACAATTACTTTCTATAAAATGTTTTTTTTTTTTAACTAGAATCAGGTTTTTAGTCATTGACCAGCGAACAGTTACGTTCTATAAAGTTACTTATAATATATTGAACGTTACTATAGAGTCGTGTCTGCATCTGTTTGAAGGTTTAATATACACTAAGACTCTTGCAGCACACCTAAACCAGGTCGATAGATTTCCTCCGACCAGGCGTATCTGTCGTCACAGAGTCGATAGATTTCCTCCGACCAGGCGTATCTGTCGTCACAGAGTCGATAGATTTCCTCCGACTAGGTGTATCTGTCGTCACAGGTCGATAGATTTCCTCCGACTAGGCGTATCTGTCGTCACAGAGTCGATAGATTTCCTCCAACTAGGCGTATCTGTCGTCACAGGTCGATAGATTTCCTCTGACTAGGCATATCTGTCGTCACAGAGTCGATAGATTTCCTCCAACTAGGCGTATCTGTCGTCACAGGTCGATAGATTTCCTCCGACTAGGCGTATCTGTCGTCACAGAGTCGATAGATTTCCTCCAACTAGGCGTATCTGTCGTCACAGGTCGATAGATTTCCTCCAACTAGGCGTATCTGTCGTCACAGGTCGATAGATTTCCTCCGACTAGGCGTATCTGTCGTCACAGAGTCGATAGATTTCCTCCAACTAGGCGTATCTGTCGTCACAGAGTCGATAGATTTCCTCCAACTAGGCGTATCTGTCGTCACAGAGTCGATAGATTTCCTCCGACTAGGCGTATCTGTCGTCACAGAGTCGATAGATTTCCTCCAACTAGGCGTATCTGTCGTCACAGGTCGATAGATTTCCTCCGACTAGGCGTATCTGTCGTCACAGAGTCGATAGATTTCCTCCAACTAGGCGTATCTGTCGTCACAGAGTCGATAGATTTCCTCCGACTAGGCGTATCTGTCGTCACAGGTCGATAGATTTCCTCCGACTAGGCGTATCTGTCGTCACAGAGTCGATAGATTTCCTCCAACTAGGCGTATCTGTCGTCACAGGTCGATAGATTTCCTCCAACTAGGCGTATCTGTCGTCACAGAGTCGATAGATTTCCTCCGACCAGGCGTATCTGTCGTCACAGAGTCGATAGATTTCCTCCGACCAGGCGTATCTGTCGTCACAGAGTCGATAGATTTCCTCCAACTAGGCGTATCTGTCGTCACAGGTCGATAGATTTCCTCCGACTAGGTGTATCTGTCGACACAGGTCAATAGATTTCCTCTGACTAGGCATATCTGTCGTCACAGAGTCGATAGATTTCCTCCGACTAGGCGTATCTGTCGTCACAGGTCGATAGATTTCCTCCAACTAGGCGTATCTGTCGTCACAGGTCGATAGATTTCCTCCAACTAGGCGTATCTGTCGTCACAGGTCGATAGATTTCCTCCGACTAGGCGTATCTGTCGTCACAGAGTCGATAGATTTCCTCCGACCAGGCGTATCTGTCGTCACAGGTCGATAGATTTCCTCCGACTAGGCGTATCTGTCGTCACAGAGTCGATAGATTTCCTCCGACTAGGCGTATCTGTCGTCAAAGGTCGATAGATTTCCTCCGACTAGGCGTATCTGTCGTCACAGGTCGATAGATTTCCTCCGACTAGGCGTATCTGTCGTCACAGGTCGATAGATTTCCTCCGACTAGGCGTATCTGTCGTCACAGAGTCGATAGATTTCCTCCAACTAGGCGTATCTGTCGTCACAGGTCGATAGATTTCCTCCGACTAGGCGTATCTGTCGTCACAGAGTCGATAGATTTCCTCCGACTAGGCGTATCTGTCGTCACAGGTCGATAGATTTCCTCCGACTAGGCGTATCTGTCGTCACAGAGTCGATAGATTTCCTCCAACTAGGCGTATCTGTCGTCACAGGTCGATAGATTTCCTCCAACTAGGCGTATCTGTCGTCACAGGTCGATAGATTTCCTCCGACTAGGCGTATCTGTCGTCACAGAGTCGATAGATTTCCTCCAACCAGGCGTATCTGTCGTCACAGGTCGATAGATTTCCTCCAACTAGGTGTATCTGTCGTCACAGAGTCGATAGATTTCCTCCAACCAGGCGTATCTGTCGTCACAGGTCGATAGATTTCCTCCGACTAGGCGTATCTGTCGTCACAGAGTCGATAGATTTCCTCCAACCAGGCGTATCTGTCGTCACAGGTCGATAGATTTCCTCCGACTAGGTGTATCTGTCGTCACAGAGTCGATAGATTTCCTCCGACTAGGCGTATCTGTCGTCACAGAGTCGATAGATTTCCTCCAACCAGGCGTATCTGTCGTCACAGGTCGATAGATTTCCTCCGACTAGGTGTATCTGTCGTCACAGAGTCGATAGATTTCCTCCGACTAGGCGTATCTGTCGTCACAGAGTCGATATATTTCCTCCAACTAGGCGTATCTGTCGTCACAGGTCGATAGATTTCCTCCGACTAGGCGTATCTGTCGTCACAGAGTCGATAGATTTCCTCCAACCAGGCGTATCTGTCGTCACAGGTCGATAGATTTCCTCCGACTAGGCGTATCTGTCGTCACAGAGTCGATAGATTTCCTCCAACTAGGCGTATCTGTCGTCACAGGTCGATAGATTTCCTCCGACTAGGCGTATCTGTCGTCACAGAGTCGATAGATTTCCTCCAACCAGGCGTATCTGTCGTCACAGGTCGATAGATTTCCTCCGACTAGGCGTATCTGTTGTCACAGAGTCGATAGATTTCCTCCGACTAGGCGTATCTGTCGTAACAGAGTCGATAGATTTCCTCCAACCAGGCGTATCTGTCGTCACAGAGTCGATAGATTTCCTCCGACTAGGCGTATCTGTCGTCACAGAGTCGATAGATTTCCTCCGACTAGGCGTATCTGTCGTCACAGAGTCGATAGATTTCCTCCGACTAGGCGTATCTGTCGTCACAGAGTCGATAGATTTCCTCCGACTAGGCGTATCTGTCGTCACAGAGTCGATAGA
Organism: Prosapia bicincta; assembly: GCA_036971475.1. Classification (NCBI taxonomy): domain Eukaryota; kingdom Metazoa; phylum Arthropoda; class Insecta; order Hemiptera; family Cercopidae; genus Prosapia; species Prosapia bicincta. The sequence continues at coordinate 49,209,461 of JBAIZL010000007.1, read as the reverse complement.
TTTCCTCCAACCAGGCGTATCTGTCGTCACAGAGTCGATAGATTTCCTCCGACTAGGCGTATCTGTCGTCACAGGTCGATAGATTTCCTCCGACTAGGCGTATCTGTCGTCACAGAGTCGATAGATTTCCTCCAACTAGGCGTATCTGTCGTCACAGGTCGATAGATTTCCTCCGACTAGGCGTATCTGTCGTCACAGAGTCGATAGATTTCCTCCAACCAGGTGTATCTGTCGTCACAGGTCGATAGATTTCCTCCGACTAGGCGTATCTGTCGTCACAGGTCGATAGATTTCCTCCGACCAGGCGTATCTGTCGCCACAGGTCGATAGATTTCCTCCGACCAGGCGTATCTGTCGCCACAGGGCGATAGATTTCCTCCAACCAGGCGTATCTGTCGTCACAGGTAGATAGATTTCCTCCGACTAGGCGTATCTGTCACCACAGAGTCGAATATCCTCGATATTAACATGTTGGCTGAGGCCTATCTTTAACGTAATTACCATAATGGTTTTCATGAAGAATATTTCCAATAATATTGTCGACTATGTCTATTTCAACGAGATCTCTGTGCAGGTTTCGATTACGATTGTATCACGTGGCGCATCCACGTTACTTCCTAACACATTGTTCTGAAATCGTTGCCTAATATTACTGTTGCTGGCACAGGCCCAGAGCCGGCCGTCATAAACTCCAATCTAGCTTGCATATTTGCTTGTTCGTATAATAATATCTTATTTTACACTCTAGAACTGCGTACAAGAACCTATACATGTCGAAATGTATTTTACATGCGACTCTCCCTTCATTTACTCAAAGTATACTTTCAAACAGGGTTTCTTGTCTAGGCTTAGTCCCAGTTATTTAAAAGGGTTTCACAGGAAATACAATGGTAATTTATTCTTATACGAATCTGATTACTTTTAGCGTTCGTGAAAGTTTCACATATTTAAGTGATTCCTTAAGTCTCTAGTGATATTGCATGTCATCCAGAAATGAAGCCATCAATCTTGCTCTACATCTGGGATATTTGGAATAAGGCCTAAGGCTATCCTCAAGGATTGCCGGTATTAATTTATCTTTTAGAGGAAACACTCTTTGCTACCTAACTCTAAACAAACGCTCAGCACATTATTTAAATTTACAAAGGATAGGATTTGATTTGTAAAACATTACTTGACCTTGAAAAACCAACCCCCCATTTTATACTCAAAAGTCTGGAACGGTTAAAGAAAGATAAGTGTAGAAAATGTTTTATCGCTAACACTGTTTTTTGATTGATACTATCTTGAGGGTACGAGGATAGTTAAAGAAAATAAAAACTTGTTAATCTCAACAAAATTAATTTCCAAACAATAAATCAACACCTAATGCACATTTCGGTTCCTAGATAACCATCTTCAGAGGCACATCTTTAAGATATTATTTGTTGACAGACATGTACAATTATTGTCGATTTATGGTTAAAAATAGAATGTTTTGGTTATAATAATTGGAGTTTGCTGTGTTTAATGCTAAAGGTAAAAGGTAATGATATAAACTTGGTCCTTGAATAATGACCAAACTTTCAACAGCCAAACTGATGTGATAGTACGAGATTTGGTTTTATCAGCGGTCTCAACCCCTATAGTTGTGGTTTCTCATATATCTTTGATGTATGTAGTGACAGTGATGTAGTCCATAACTTATGATGCATTGCCTGGTTTTGTCACTTTCCACGAACATGAAACGCCTGTCTATGAAGCCTTGATAGATTTTCACCACATCTGACTCAACCCTTCCCTCCAATAAAGAGCATTTTCTATATTAATGCATTTAATTTCTAATTAGACTTTCTTGGTAACAAGTTTTTTTAACAATAAACTCGTGGATTTTATCTTGAATCCAATTATCTTGGGATTATCGTCCTCATTATGTTGACATGTATTTTCCATTGTCGATGATAAAACCTTTATCGTTTCTAACAACGTTTTAATCGAATGATTTTTAGAACAATCCTTTTTAGCCTTTTTGATCAGCAGTGAACTCGTTAAATATAAATTTTTGTTGCATTGATTTCCCTCGTGTAGTCAGCTGGGTAGGTTTAATGAGTTTTATTTTATCTAAAGAATATAGATCACTTTGATCTTAATTAATTTTCACGTTCCAATTAATAATTGTTTTTACACGGCTTATAAAACATTTCTTTTTGTTTTCCTTCCAAATGTAGTTTTTGTAGATCAATTTAACGGAAGTAAATTAAGTATTTCACTCAAGCGTTTATAAATGATTCGCGGCTCCAATACCAAAACGTTTTTCATTAAGTTTTAATAGAAAAGAGCTTTGCAATTTTAAGAGAAAAGCTCTATTTAAGACTTTCCCCAAACCAAGAGCGCAAGCTGCGACTGAAGCCGGGTAAATAGTGCAACGCTCTTACTACGCAATTTACTAGAACAATTGATTCGGTTGTAAAACTTGATGGACTTTCATAACGAACTGAGATAAAAAAAATCAATCAACAGAAACAGTTTAATTTTTAACTTAAATTAAAAAACTTTTAGCAAAGATAAAAATTATTATGTACTTCTCATTTTAAGTCATCATATTAAATTTTACCAACACGTTTTCATGAATATTAAAATTACCTAACCTTTCTAAAAATAAATTATACTGAAATTTCAGTGTTCAAAAAAAAAATTAATTATCAATATAGATTTTCTCAACGTTTTTGACTTAATTCGCTTTTTTGTTTATTTGATACTTGGCAAAATGTTTTTACAACGATTTTAACTTAATAAAAATGTCATTTCATCATGGTGGCTAAGAGATTATTGATTAGGTTTTACTTCCATTGTAAGTTACTTTATAACTTTAAGTTATTGGTTGCAGCACTCCAAGTTTTATAGTCTGATATTAATGACGTTTACTCCCGGTTCCCACTTACCCCCCCCCCCCATAAAGTGTTTAGCGTAAAAACCTCAAAAATATCTTATGCCTGGAATTTTTTATTAGTATTTACATTTCACTGAACAAAAAACTTAAGGTTAGACACATTTATAAATTTATTTTTGAGAGAGAACATACATAAAGTCAATAAGAAGTCAATATTTCCATAAGAGATTTATTTAATAACATTAAGGGCACAATTGATTGGGAATTGAGTTTTAAAGAATTTAGAAATAACATTGTAAATGAATTATGTTTATATTTGTATTGTAAAACAACAAATTTTCTGCGTTTTCTTATTTTTATGTCATCAAACAGTAATAGTTTTAAAAATTTAAATAGTTTTCGAATAAGTAATTAATTGTAGAATAAATTGTTAATTTATAAATTGAGAAAATTTGTAGCGATTGCACAATTCGATACACGGATATCTGTCACCATTTGTTGAAAATTATCACATGAACTGACCGTGGGCATTTTAAGTGTAATCTTAAATTCATATATTAAAGTTGCCCATTAGGAAAAGATAATACCACCTATTTGCCAACCTTTTCTATTCACCATCTATATAGAAGCTGTATGCCACAAGGTTAAGTGTAAACATAAATTAAAACGTTTTTTACCTTCTTGTTTTCGTAACATAAAATTGTTGTTTTTTCAGACTTCACAGTGTTTTTAAAACTTTTACTAAAAAAAGGTTTATGCTATAATAAAGATATTATATGTTTTCAACACACACACACACACACACACACACACACACACACACACACACACACACACACACACACACACACACACACACACACACACACACACACACACACACACACACACACACACACACACACACACACACACACACACACACACACACACACACACACACACACACACACACACACACACACACACACACACACACACACACACACACACACACACACACACACACACACACACACACACACACACACACACACACACACACACACACACACACACACACACACACACACACACACACACACACACACACACACACACACACACACACACACACACACACACACACACACACACACACACACACACACACTCACTCACTCCGAGTTTTAGATAATCCGAGGGGTCTCGGGCCCATTCAACTTGAATTATCGAGGCTCTACTGTTTACTGTTTTTGTTTCCCAAATATATTTCATGTTGTTACAAAATCGGAGCTTAAAAAACTGTGTTTAGTGGTACCAGCGTAAATATTAAAATTTAGTTTAAACATACTGACTTGTGCCCAAATTAATCAGTGATTTGTAAATTTTGCGTTTCTTATAAAAACCTTCAGATTTTCAAACCATAATTTTTTATTTTACATTTCGTAAAAGGTTTGTTCAATTTATGTCTTTTCCAGATATCTTTATAGGCAAGCATACTAGGTGACAGAGGTACGGTTTCAAAGGCATTTGTTATTACCGTTGACCTGTAACACTGTAGTAAAGATAAAGAAGAGGGGAAAATATGTGGAAAGTACGAACGGCTTCATTTGTCATGTTGAGAAATAGTTGCTTTATCTCAGCACGACACAAAATATTGATGCTCTGAAATTATCTCTCCTATTGCCTCAGTTGATTGATAATTGAGGGTAATTTGTTTACCTAGCTTTGGGCCCTGACTACACAAACTGGAGCTGCGTAATTGTCACGTAGAACGCATTTATATTGCAGCACGACATTGAATCTTTTATGAGGAAGGGAGCCAGCCCTTGCTGACTTCTTGGAGTGGAATAAAATTGAATTTATTTCACAGAAAACTTCACCGTAGTTCGCACGAAATCAGTTAAACACACAATGTACCAGGCTAACAATGAATGATTGTACCAGATTGCCTCTTCTATAAATGGGTAATACACTTGTGTAGTAATTTAGTAAATACTTGTTATCAGAATCAGTCTATTTACTTTTACACTGAGTGACATTCTAACCTAACCTAGCTTTACCCAACCCAATATATCTAAGACGTACTATTAAAGTACACACTTTAGCACAAACACTTTCAATAATATTGTTAATTAGAACTTAGCTAGTCTTTTCTACATTATTATTTTCTCCGTATCATTTAACTTACCAAAGTTTAAAACAGTTAAAATAGATTTAGAAATAAATAAAATAGGATCAATAAAATATTTTAAAACAATAATCTTACAAGCACACAATCTTAATGTCATAACTAAAATACAGAAAGGATATTACATAAGAAATTATATTAAATTATTATAAAAACAAAAACAAAGTAATCAGAATAAATGGAGTTCATAAATTAAAACTTACATTTTGTGTAAAACTTTCCAACTAATGGTAATCATGTTAAACACACGCAATAATGATGCTAGCAAGATACATGACGAGTGAGCTTGCTTGTCTGACGTGATGTTTGCTTCTAGAGCCAAAACTAATATAAACGCTAGATTATTAGAGAATGTTTAATATATAACTTTGAACGCTTGAACGGTTTGTTAAGAATCACAATATATAATACTTTATTACAAAATAACAAAAGCACATTAGGCAGACTAACCTTTTGTCCTACTGGCTACTTATCATTAAACTTTATAGGTCTGAATTTAAACAAATAAATTGTAACGAATTGATTTTCTACGAACATAGTATTATTCTTTATCATATCGTTTAACGATAGCAAAAGCAATATTTTCGTGTGGAGCAGAGTTTAAATTGTCTTGAATTGAAATTTGAAATAGTGTTTGACATATTTATAAAATGTAAGAAACTATAGATTCAAAACTTTAAA
>JBAIZL010000007.1:49183738-49201238 GCA_036971475.1 Prosapia bicincta | reverse complement strand
GATGATGACCTACATGAAATTAATATTTTTATTTAATGTCTGTTAATAACTAATAATTTTTTATACAGGCTAATGACAGATTTAAAAAAAGCGAAATTGTCTGTGATCTGTCATTAGCCTGTATAAAAAGTTACAGGAAATTGTAAATAAATGAAACGCTACAGAAATATTGAATTATATAAAATAACTAGATAATATGTTACGATACACAATTTTACTATTGCAATAACTATAGAATTCTGAAATATAATAAATATACTATAATATAGTAAAACATAATATTACATTAGATACCTATACAATATATTACTGTTGCTTATTGTAATCATATTGAATTCACTAATTAAACAATACTCAATTATATGTTCACTACTCAATGAAATAGCTAGTCGCCTACGTTAATGTAACGATTGTTTCGAAACGCGTCAGCAAGTAAGTTCAAAAGTACTAACTCAGTTATGCGATAATTACTTATAATATATTATTATACAGAATGTCATTACTGCAACATAAGTATACAATATAGAATTATATATACCACACTGTAGCAAAGCGTAGTATTATATTAGTTAAATATACTTCTGAATAATCATAACTAAGACATTATATATTGTCTTATAATATTCTTCAGAATTATGATTATATATTACTAAATACGGGACTTCAGATTTATTTGATTATTGTAAATAATTTTACTCTATAGGTTACCGTTGTTCTGTGACGTACAGTATAATTTTGAATTAAATTCTTACAGTTACAATACATTTAATGAAATTAGACTTACCTAAAAGTAACATTTTTGTTCTAATTTTCTGTATTTAGAGCAGGAAATGTTATTTTTAGTGCCCAGAAGCAATTACTCTCCTCCATTCCGTTTTTTAGATACCTGATTTCTTGACGGACATATATTGACGAAAACGCTCTTGGCTCAGAGAATATCAAATAAATTCTAGTCACCTTTTAATATCTTTCATGCTGTCATTCATCTCTTTCATATAAGTCAAATAAATTGTTCTTGAACAACGGAGGAAGATTGTTGCAATTGTAAAAAGCACGGCCTTTAAACCAGTTTCTGAAAAACCAATCAGGTGGCGAGTATCCTTTACAGCATTAAAAATATTGCAATAATATTTTTTTTGTTGAGTAAAGAAGTCCAGAAATGCTTCATGGCTTATCGCGTATTTTCCGTACCAAGTACTGATGTATTCTTCAGTTATGTTTATGGGAGGATCTGCTATCGGTAAGACCTCGCTAGGTGTAGACCTCATAGCCATCGGAGGTTTGAGTATTTCACTGTATTCTTGAGTTGGCTGCTTATACCTCTTATCTTTCTGATAACAAGAGTAACAGACAGCTGATCGTGTCGTTCACACGAAACAATGTGAGCAGCAAGTCATTTGGCGAGTCCTTAGGCAAATCTGTCCGCCATTTTACACATGAAGAACAACAGATATGTGGTGCGCAGGCGCATTACATGACAATAATGTAATATATTTGCTAATATAGACCCCACACTTTACACCCAAAACAGATGATAACGTTTTCCAACTAGCGGTTACTAACGCTGTTTTTTAAACGTCAAATCCCCGCTTTATTCATACGGGTTTCCCCAATTCCTTGCCATATTTGCTCACTATTTAACTTAACGCACTGCTAAACAGAAGAGCACGTCACACGAACACACTTGCACTACAACGCTGCTTTATAGCAACTGGCTGGTTTTCAACGTGCAGCACTAAACGTTATAAGGTGTAATATGCACCTGACGCAATGTGTTCCATTCATGAGTCACCTTAGCACACACATTCATTGTTCAATTCCTTCTATTAGTTCGCACTTTCAATATATATAGATATTGAATGATATACATAAATGACAACAATAAATGAGTCCGGAAAAGTGATCTGATTGGAAGATTAACGTGATGGACAAGTGGGAAAGTGAACTAATTAGAAAGTATTACAATGAGAAAGTAGTCTAGCTGGACGATGGGTGCGATAAAATGTGGTCTCCAGGAAAGAGAAAGCAATAGGGAGATGGTCTGACTGGAAGATGCACGTGATGGACATGTGGGGAAGTGGTCTAATTAGAAAGTATGACAATGAGAAAGTAGGCTAGCTGGACTATGGGTGCGATAAAATGTGGTCTGCAGGAAAGAGAAAGCAATGGAGAAGTGGTCTGACTGGAAGATTGACGTGATGGACAAGTGGGAAAGTGGACTAATTAGAAAGTATTACAGTGAGAAAGTAGTCTAGCTGGACGATGGGTGCGATAAAATGTGGTCTCCAGGAAAGAGAAAGCAATAGGGAGATGGTCTGACTGGAAGATGGACGTGATGGACATGTGGGGAAGTGGTCTAATTAGAAAGTATGACAATGAGAAAGTAGGCTAGCTGGACTATGGGTGCGATAAAATGTGGTCTGCAGGAAAGAGAAAGCAATGGAGAAGTGGTCTGACTGGAAGATGGACGTGATGGACATGTGGGAAAGTGGTCTAATTAGAAAGTATGACAATGGGAAAGTAGTCTAGCTAGACGATGGGTGCGATAAAATGTGGTCTGCAGGAAATAGAAATCATTGGGGAAGTGGTCTGACTGGAAGATTGACGTGATGGACAAGTGGGAAAGTGGTCTAATTAGAAAGTATGACAATGGGAGTCTAGCTGGACGATGGGTGCGATAAAATGTGGTCTGCAGGAAAGAGAAATCAATGGGGAAGTGGTCTGAGTGGAAGATGGACGTGATGGACATGTGAGAAAGTGGTCTAATTAGAAAGTATGACAATGGGAAAGTAGTCTAGCTGGACGATGGGTGCGATAAAATATGGTCTGCAGGAAATAGAAATCATTGGGGAAGTGGTCTGACTGGAAGATTGACGTGATGGACAAGTGGGAAAGTGGTCTAATTAGAAAGTATGACAATGGGAGTCTAGCTGGACGATGGGTGCGATAAAATGTGGTCTGCAGGAAAGAGAAATCAATGGGGAAGTGGTCTGAGTGGAAGATGGACGTGATGGACAAGTGGGAAAGTGGTCTAATTAGAAAGTATGACAATGGGAGTCTAGCTGGACGATGGGTGCGATAAAATGTGGTCTGCAGGAAAGAGAAATCAATGGGGAAGTGGTCTGAGTGGAAGATGGACGTGATGGACATGTGAGAAAGTGGTCTAACTATAAAGTATGACAATGGGAAAGTAGTCTAGCTGGACAATGGGTGCGATAAAATGTGGTCTGCAGGAAATAGAAATCATTGGGGAAGTGGTCTGACTGGAAGATTGACGTGATGGACAAGTGGGAAAGTGGTCTAATTATAAAGTATGACAATGGGAAAGTAGTCTAGCTGGACAATGGGTGCGATAAAATGTGGTCTGCAGGAAATAGAAATCATTGGGGAAGTGGTCTGACTGGAAGATTGACGTGATAGACAAGTGGGAAAGTGGTCTAATTAGAAAGTATGACAATGGGAAAGTAGTCTAGCTGGACAATGGGTGCGATAAAATGTGGTCTGCAGGAAATAGAAATCATTGGGGAAGTGGTCTGACTGGAAGATTGACGTGATGGACAAGTGGGAAAGTGGTCTAATTAGAAAGTATGACAATGGGAGTCTAGCTGGACGATGGGTGCGATAAAATGTGGTCTGCAGGAAATAGAAATCAATGGGGAAGTGGTCTGAGTGGAAGATGGACGTGATGGACATGTGAGAAAGTGGTCTAATTAGAAAGTATGACAATGGGAAAGTAGTCTAGCTGGACGATGGGTGCGATAAAATATGGTCTGAAGGAAATAGAAATCATTGGGGAAGTGGTCTGACTGGAAGATTGACGTGATGGACAAGTGGGAAAGTGGTCTAATTATAAAGTATGACAATGGGAAAGTAGTCTAGCTGGACGATGGGTGCGATAAAATGTGGGCTGCAGGAAAGATAAAGCAATGGGGAAGTGGTCTGACTGGAAGATGGACGTGATGGACATGTGGGAAAGTGGTCTAATTAGAAAGTATGACAATGGGAAAGTAGTCTAGCTGGACAATGGGTGCGATAAAATGTGGTCTGCAGGAAATAGAAATCATTGGGGAAGTGGTCTGACTGGAAGATTGACGTGATGGACAAGTGGGAAAGTGGTCTAATTAGAAAGTATGACAATGGGAGTCTAGCTGGACGATGGGTGCGATAAAATGTGGTCTGCAGGAAAGAGAAATCAATGGGGAAGTGGTCTGAGTGGAAGATGGACGTGATGGACATGTGAGAAAGTGGTCTAATTAGAAAGTATGACAATGGGAAAGTAGTCTAGCTGGTCTATGGGTGCGATAAAATATGACATAGCGGAAAAGGTATCAAATTGGAAAGTGCCCGAGACATGAGGATGGTTTAGCAGAAAAGTGGGTGCAATGGGGAAGTAGTCTAGCCGAAAAGGTGTGGTAATGAGAAAGTTGTTATGATGCCTATGTGGGCTAGCCTGTATATGGTCATGATGGGAAGGAGGTCTAGCAAGAAAGTGGATGTAACCGGAATGTGGCATAACCAGAAAGTAGTCGTTATGGAATAATGGTCTACCGGGAAAGTGGAGCGATGGGAGTTTGTTCTACTAAGAAAGTGAATCCTGTGGGAATGTATTACAACCGGAAAGTGTTCTAACGGAAAGTGGTAATAAAATGGACGAGGTTTGAAAGTAGTCCAACCGGGAATTGGTCGTGGTGGGAAGGAGGTCCAGCCGGAGAGTGGTCATGATGTAAAAGTGGTCTGGCCGGAAGGGGTCGTGATCGAAATGTGATCTAGCCGGAAAGTGAATGGGTTGGGAGAATAGACTAATCGGAAAGTGGGCATGTGGGGAAGCCGGTAGGTGTTCTAGTGTAAATATAGACGTTGTGTGGAAATTGTCTAGCCGGAAAGAGGGTAATAATAGGAAAGTTATTTAGATGGTTAGAGGACACTTTAGCATAAATGCTTTTAGATGACAAGTGAACTATTCCAACGATCAAAAGTGGAAATAGTCCTAGGGTACTCGGAATTGAACCTTCGAACTCCCGATATCATGAGGGTAAACATACAGGGAGATTAGGTTCCTTCTGTCTCACCCCGATCCTAAAATATCTTGTGGTAAATCCATATAAGAAATTTCAGATCTAAGTATCTTAGTATGTTAAATCACGTTTACTCTCAAATACTAGCTAGAAGAAAAATCTCAAAGAAAATAGTAATTTTAAAAGTAAAATTAAATTTATTTACAATAAGTGATAAATATATGTGAAATTTTCATCAGATATAAAACAATTTATAACCTAACTTGTCACTTTAGTTGATGTTTTTGTATACCGCTACTTTTCTTTTGATGGATGGTTTTTAATTAAATTTTTTTTAAACAGCTTCTAATCCACGAAATTTAGAATATGCTGACACATATTTCAGAGGGTGTGTCTGATATTTACACAATAATGCTTTTCCATTTTGTAAGCGTTTTTTTACACGCTCGATGGCGTAACAAGCTTTACCTCCTTTCCATCACCCCTAAGTCGCTATTTTCAATTTTGATTGATTAACTTCGCATTAATAATCCCGCTGACATTTACTGAAGTACGTTTGTATAGTGCTTCTTTGTGCTAGACTTTCTCCATAAAACTTACACTAGTATTTTTCCTGTATGTGTCCAAATGTACTGAAAACACCTCGGGAGGTTAGATGTGTTTCTTTGCGCTAGACTTTCTCCATAAAACATACTCTAGTATTTTTCCTGTATGTGTCCAAATGTACTGAAAACACCTCGGGAGGCTAGATGTGTTTCTTTGCGCTAGACTTTCTCCATAAAACATACTCTAGTATTTTTCCTGTATGTGTCCAAATGTACTAAAAACACCTCGGGAGGTTAGATGTGTTTCTTTGCGCTAGATTTTCTCCATAAAACATACTCTAGTATTTTTCCTGTATGTGTCCAAATGTACTGAAAACACCTCGGGAGGTTAGATGTGTTTCTTTGCGCTAGACTTTCTCCATAAAACATACTCTAGTATTTTTCCTGTATGTGTCCAAATGTACTGAAAACACCTCGGGAGGTTAGATGTGTTTCTTTGCGCTAGACTTTCTCCATAAAACATACTCTAGTATTTTTCCTGTATGTGTCCAAATGTACTGAAAACACCTCGGGAGGTTAGATGTGTTTCTTTGCGCTAGACTTTCTCCATAAAACATACTCTAGTATTTTTCCTGTATGTGTCCAAATGTACTGAAAACACCTCGGGAGGTTAGATGTGTTTCTTTGCGCTAGACTTTCTCCATAAAACATACTCTAGTATTTTTCCTGTATGTGTCCAAATGTACTGAAAACACCTCGGGAGGTTAGATGTGTTTCTTTGCGCTAGACTTTCTCCATAAAACATACTCTAGTATTTTTCCTGTATGTGTCCAAATGTACTGAAAACACCTCGGGAGGTTAGATGTGTTTCTTTGCGCTAGACTTTCTCCATAAAACATACTCTAGTATTTTTCCTGTATGTGTCCAAATGTACTGAAAACACCTCGGGAGGTTAGATGTGTTTCTTTGCGCTAGACTTTCTCCATAAAACATACTCTAGTATTTTTCCTGTATGTGTCCAAATGTACTGAAAACACCTCGGGAGGCTAGATGTGTTTCTTTGCGCTAGACTTTCTCCATAAAACATACTCTAGTATTTTTCCTGTATGTGTCCAAATGTACTAAAAACACCTCGGGAGGTTAGATGTGTTTCTTTGCGCTAGATTTTCTCCATAAAACATACTCTAGTATTTTTCCTGTATGTGTCCAAATGTACTGAAAACACCTCGGGAGGTTAGATGTGTTTCTTTGCGCTAGACTTTCTCCATAAAACATACTCTAGTATTTTTCCTGTATGTGTCCAAATGTACTGAAAACACCTCGGGAGGTTAGATGTGTTTCTTTGCGCTAGATTTTCTCCATAAAACATACTCTAGTATTTTTCCTGTATGTGTCCAAATGTACTAAAAACACCTCGGGAGGTTAGATGTGTTTCTTTGCGCTAGATTTTCTCCATAAAACATACTCTAGTATTTTTCCTGTATGTGTCCAAATGTACTGAAAACACCTCGGGAGGTTAGATGTGTTTCTTTGCGCTAGACTTTCTCCATAAAACATACTCTAGTATTTTTCCTGTATGTGTCCAAATGTACTGAAAACACCTCGGGAGGCTAGATGTGTTTCTTTGCGCTAGACTTTCTCCATAAAACTTACACTAGTATTTTTCCTGTATGAGTCCAAATGTACTGAAAACACATCGGGAGGTTAGAATGTGTTTCAGAAATTGCTTTGCAAATGTTTAATGTGCAATTTATTTATAAGTATCTCTTTCTACAAAAAAATCAAATTGACTTCTAACAAAACGTGTATATATTGGACTATATTATGTAACTTGTATATTATGCAACCGTACAAAGCTGTGCATCATTTACGCTAGGAATGATAACTTGTGTCGTATGAGTGATAAGATAAAGTGTATTTGTTTTCTTAGCAGTGTTTCCGATATTTTGTAAAACATATGAATAAATAGATTAAATATACATTTTATCTCACAAGTAAAAATATAGTTTTTGCTCAGAGATTAAATAAGATGTTAAATGTGTTATCAATAAAGCAACAGGGTATTAATAACAACTACGTCGGGCAAATTGTTGTAAAAGTCTGGTATATAGGAGTACAAGTCTGGAAAATAGGAGTAAACGTCTGGGAAATATACGTAAAAGTCTGGTATATAGGAGTACAAGTCTGGAAAATAGGAGTAAACGTCTGGGAAATATACGTAAAAGTCTGGTATATAGGAGTACAAGTCTGGAAAATAGGAGTAAACGTCTGGGAAATATACGTAAAAGTCTGGTATATAGGAGTACAAGTCTGGAAAATAGGAGTAAACGTCTGGGAAATATACGTAAAAGTCTGGTATATAGGAGTACAAGTCTGGAAAATAGGAGTAAACGTCTGGGAAATATACGTAAAAGTCTGGTAAATGGGCGTCCAAGTCTGGGAAATAGGAGTAAACGTCTGGGAAATATACGTAAAAGTCTGGTAAATGGGCGTACAAGTCTGGGAAATAGGAGTAAACGTCTGGGAAATATACGTAAAAGTCTGGTAAATGGGCGTACAAGTCTGGGAAATATACGTAAAAGTCTGGTAAATGGGCGTACAAGTCTGGGAAATAGGAGTAAACGTCTGGGAAATATACGTAAAAGTCTGGTAAATGGGCGTACAAGTCTATCAAATAGCAGTAAAAGTCAGGCAAATAGGCGTACAAGTCTGGTAAATAGGAGTACAAGTCTGTGAAATAGGAGTAAACGTCTGGGAAATAGACGTAAAAGTCTGGTAAATAGACGTCCAAGTCTATCAAATAGCAGTAAAAGTCAGGCAAATAGGCGTACAAGTCTGGGAAATAGCAGTAAAAGTCTGGTAAATAGGCGTAAAAGTCTGGTAAATAGGAGTACAAGTCTGGGAAATAGGAGTAAACGTCTGGGAAATATACGTAAAAGTCTGGTAAATGGGCGTCCAAGTCTATCAAATAGCAGTAAAAGTCAGGCAAATAGGCGTACAAGTCTGTGAAATAGGAGTAAACGTCTGGGAAATAGACGTAAAAGTCTGGTAAATAGACGTCCAAGTCTATCAAATAGCAATAAAAGTCAGGCAAATAGGCGTACAAGTCTGGGAAATAGCAGTTAAAGTCTGGTAAATAGGCGTAAAAGTCTGGTAAATAGGAGTACACGTCTGGTAAATAGGAGTACAAGTCTGGGAAATAGACGTAAAAGTCTGGTAAATGGGCGTACAAGTCTGGTGAATAGGAGTACAAGTCTGGGAAATAGGAGTACAAGTCTGGGAAATATACGTAAAAGTCTGGTATATAGGAGTACAAGTCTGGAAAATAGGAGTAAACGTCTGGGAAATATACGTAAAAGTCTGGTATATAGGAGTACAAGTCTGGAAAATAGGAGTAAACGTCTGGGAAATATACGTAAAAGTCTGGTATATAGGAGTACAAGTCTGGAAAATAGGAGTAAACGTCTGGGAAATATACGTAAAAGTCTGGTATATAGGAGTACAAGTCTGGAAAATAGGAGTAAACGTCTGGGAAATATACGTAAAAGTCTGGTAAATGGGCGTCCAAGTCTGGGAAATAGGAGTAAACGTCTGGGAAATATACGTAAAAGTCTGGTAAATGGGCGTACAAGTCTGGGAAATAGGAGTAAACGTCTGGGAAATATACGTAAAAGTCTGGTAAATGGGCGTACAAGTCTGGGAAATATACGTAAAAGTCTGGTAAATGGGCGTACAAGTCTGGGAAATAGGAGTAAACGTCTGGGAAATATACGTAAAAGTCTGGTAAATGGGCGTACAAGTCTATCAAATAGCAGTAAAAGTCAGGCAAATAGGCGTACAAGTCTGGTAAATAGGAGTACAAGTCTGTGAAATAGGAGTAAACGTCTGGGAAATAGACGTAAAAGTCTGGTAAATAGACGTCCAAGTCTATCAAATAGCAGTAAAAGTCAGGCAAATAGGCGTACAAGTCTGGGAAATAGCAGTAAAAGTCTGGTAAATAGGCGTAAAAGTCTGGTAAATAGGAGTACAAGTCTGGGAAATAGGAGTAAACGTCTGGGAAATATACGTAAAAGTCTGGTAAATGGGCGTCCAAGTCTATCAAATAGCAGTAAAAGTCAGGCAAATAGGCGTACAAGTCTGTGAAATAGGAGTAAACGTCTGGGAAATAGACGTAAAAGTCTGGTAAATAGACGTCCAAGTCTATCAAATAGCAATAAAAGTCAGGCAAATAGGCGTACAAGTCTGGGAAATAGCAGTTAAAGTCTGGTAAATAGGCGTAAAAGTCTGGTAAATAGGAGTACACGTCTGGTAAATAGGAGTACAAGTCTGGGAAATAGACGTAAAAGTCTGGTAAATGGGCGTACAAGTCTGGTGAATAGGAGTACAAGTCTGGGAAATAGACGTAAACGTCTGGTAAATAGGCGTACAAGTCTAGCAAATAACAGTAAAAGTCAGGCAAATAGGCTTACAAGTCTGGGAAATAGCAGTAAATGTTTGGCAAATAGGCGTACAAGTCTGGTAAATAGGAGTACAAGTCTGGGAAATAGACGTACAAGTCTGGTAAATAGGCGTACAAGTCTAGCAAATAGCAGTTAAAAGTCAGGCAAATAGGCGTACAAGTCTCGGAAATAGCAGTAAAAGTTTGGCAAATAGGCGTACAAGTCTGGTTAATAGACGTAAAATTCTGGCAAATAGGCGTACAAGTCTAGCAAATAGCAGTAAAAGTCAGGCAAATAAGCAGAATAGTTGAGTAAATATATACAAATTAGTGAGGAGTAACCTGGAGAAATTAGTGAGGCGTAACCTGGAACAACCAAACAAAACATGAGGTTAAGCCCGGAGTTAAAGATTATTGGACTATTTTTATGATTTTGTTTCTTTAATATTTGCATAAGATCAGTGTAAAGTGTGTTATTATTGTGTACCAGCCAATGTGACATTACAGTTTTTTTTACCGAATCCTTTATAATTTATTAAAGCTCTATAATATTTTAAACTTAGAATTTAAAAACAGCTCTACTCTGATTTAAAAACAGCTTACAGTTTAAACTCTCTCTCTCTCTCTCTCTCTATATATATATATATATATATATATATATATATATATATTGAAAAAATATATATGTTTTTGCAAAAATACTAACATATATTGGATACATCACTCTATAGTAGCACTTACTTGTGTTTCATGAGAATGGGTGTTGTAGGAGATGTAGGTCTATCCCATTGTCGACTCAGAGCGTAACTATGCAAGATATCAATACATTATGTGCAAGTGGTTTAGCGTAAAACTAGTAGCTCAAGTGAAGATGGAATCAATTGATATATATTTTTTATAAATACCGTACTAATGTTATATACGTCTAGATTGAAAATTTATTGGTACCGGTAGAATATAGTATAGGATGTAACTGACATTGTGATAATTTATACGCAGTTATAAAATATCCATTAAACGATTTCATTGTAGATTTACGAGTTTAGTTAGAAGTTGTAAAAGTCATTTTGTTTGATCCTGTTTTATGTTGGCATTCTTCGATGATAACATGTGCTGTAAGCTCTTTTAGCATCCCCAATTTGAAATGGTTAGCGCTGCACCCAACGTAAAGTAGTTGGAAGTACTTGCCGACCATTGTAGCGCAAGTCGATTACTCAGTTTAAGGTTACAGCACGAATACTTTGCCTGTAATTGTTTTTAAAGGCAAAATCTGTTACATAGAACAATTAAATTGGGAAGGTATTTGGCGAGTCTATCCTGAGAAGACGCTGCACTGGTTTCAGCGTGTGCTAAAGTACGCCAACCTAACAGCAACAAAAACACATCAGACGGGATTCATATGATGTCACACAAGGGCGGCAGACAATATTGGCCTGTACTACCGTCTATTTAGTCGTCAACGTTATTTACCGCTAAAATGTGGTAAATTGTTACTGATTTGGATGCGTTCTCTCTGCCAATATTACAGTTATAACTAATATACATTTCATACACAAGAAGTTTTAAAATAATAATGACTCAAAGATCTCCATCAATTTATAATGTTGACATTATCAAGAGCCTAATTAAAAAGTCAAGATTTAATGCAACGTCAGACGTGTTTCAACTGACAGCTGTTTATATATATTGTCACAATATACTGATACCTCCAGGAGCTTCCAGAACGCCTACAGCTAACGCACCTTCTACACTGAGCAGTCAGTATATCAGCTGTTGCCAGGGTGCGAAGTTCCTGAGGATATCAATATACTGATACCTTCAGGAGCTTCCAGAACGCCTACAGCTAACGCACCTTCTACACTGAGCAGTCAGTATATCAGCTGTTGCCAGGGTGCGAAGTTCCTGAGGATATCAATATACTGATACCTTCAGGAGCTTCCAGAACGCCTACAGCTAACGCACCTTCTACACTGAGCAGTCAGTATATCAGCTGTTGCCAGGGTGCGAAGTTCCTGAGAATATCAATTGTTGGAGAGCTCCGAGCATATAAGTAGAAATAGTCTCTGAGATTAAATTTGACCTCTATCCCATGAGTGACATTAAACCTTAAGGCTATGACCTTAATTCTGTGCTAACCAAACACAATTCAACGGTATCTCTAGGCGCACTGTTGTAAACCTATTGGCTTTGCTCGGACTGTGTTCTGCTTGACTATGTAATTAATTTTAATTACTTTATTAAAGAAAAGACCATATCATAATTAGTTTGAATATAATGCTTTTAGGCATTGTTTGTCCAAATATAACGGATTTAATTTTTAAATTAGAAATATAGTAAATACTAAAGCCGCTTTAGTATTTTTTACTAAAATTCCATCGAATCGTTGATCTCAAAATTTTGTCTGATATTCGATTATAAAAAGAACCAAATACTGTGGTAACGGGGTTAAATTGGATAGTTTGGGTTGAGAGGTCCTATAAAGCGGTGAAGACTAGATATCTAGACAAGTTAATTAGGATTAAAATCGAAGACAACTTATTTCATTGATAATCATTGACATACTTACTTCAGAATATTTGCGAGACGCTGTTAACTTGAAGTACTTGAATTCTTTTCTTTCACCAGAAAAAGATTAAGGTCAAATGGTAGAGAACCAAATGACGTGGTACTGTTTTCACGACTAGCAATCTTGTACCAAGACCTTCAGAATTAAATCGATATTGGAGTAACGCATTTGGACAGAGAAATTTTAAAAACTAACATAATATAACAGAATATTAAAGCATCCATAAAAGTATGTATTAAATCGAATTGAGAACAGAACAAAGCATTAAAACATACACATATCCGCTTCTGGTTAGTAACAAAATGGTGATGAAGATGAAACCTTCTGTCAGTCGTAGGCCAAGAGCAATGGAGAAATGATATTCAGTGTTGTTGTCAAAGATATAGTTTCACTATTGAACAAGCTATAGATTGGCATTCGCAAACTTACAATTACTGCCGCCTGGGAACAAAATTAAGTAAAGAGTTGACACGTGGGTATGAAAAAGATTACTTGCGAAGACCATGATATCGCATACAACAGATCCACCGATTCTCAAAGACGCCGTGACGCAGACAAAGTTTGAGCTACAAGGGGCTGGGACAGAGTTGAACCCAGTGGCGCATCTCTTGGCGAACGCATTAGTCGTTTCAGGGCTGCGATAAAATTGAAAGTGAAATTGATAAAAGAAATCGTAATTGCTGTTCAAGCTGTACTCTTCTTAACACACACACACACACACACACACACACACACACACACACACACACACACACACACACACACACACACACACACACACACACACACACACACACACACACACACACACACACACACACACACACACACACACACACACACACACACACACACACACACACACACACACACACACACACACACACACACAACACAACACACAACACATACACACACACACACATACACACACACACACAATACAACACAACACAGTACATTTCGATGACCATGTCATCATCATCAGAGGGTCTTATTACAAAACACAATCTAGCACACAAGAAGTTACAAACTAGAATGATCATCATTCTAGTTTGTAACTTCTTGTGTGCTAGATTGTGTTTTGTAATAAGACCCTCTGATGATGATGACATGGTCATCGAAATGTACATAAGGGTTTAATCTTAAGTAACTTGTCTTATTTGTTATTTTTGATTATTTTTGTGGTATTGGGGTTCTTTTCAATATTTTTAATTGTGAGGTATATGTAAAAAAAAGAATAATCATCCCATACAAAAGAGACTAAACACAATGTATGCATCTATTCTTATTAAACCGTTGACCACTGTCGAACTGAAGAGATATGTAGAAAAATTAAAATATGTATACTTCAGGAGAGTTAACGTGAAATAAGTTTTACCGTTTAAGTTACGTTCTTTAAAAATTGTATCGCCTATGGCTCGCATTTAGTTGGTAACAAAAATGGCACCTCTTTTTAACAATTATTCTCTTTCTAGAATACTTTGATAGTTTCTATCAATCGTTTGAGTTCGTCTGTTGAAGTAATGAATTATGTCTGTAGAAATGGCATTGTAAGTTATAAAATCATGAAGTATCAGAAATACAATTCAATAGTTTCAGGATATTTGCGCCTAAAGTTCCTGACATCATATGTGTAGTTTTAACCAGTCAGTTTTTATCTAATGTTTTCCCTTTTTATTTGATTTTTTTATAGGGAATTGGAAAATTGGATTCATTGGATTCACCTACAGCTCCATCTATGATAACTTGGAGGGGCTTCTAGTGTTTTCCATTACGATAGGAATAAATGAATCGAACAGCCAGCGGGATCTTACGAAATATAACACATAGAGTGATACATATTAACGAATTTAGATCCTAGTATATCTTTCTCTCTACGTCCGAAATATAACAAGTTGAAAGCTGAAATAAAGCGTTCGAAAGAAATATATTTCCGTACAGCAAATTTGGTAGGCAACCTTTTGGGTTTATGCAGTTAGGAATTAAAGCAGGATAAAAAGCATGATAACGACAAACCTGTAAACACCATCAAGGTGAATGTTGAGTGCAATATCACGATCGCTTAAAAGATAAGAACGGAGATATAATATACAACTAGGGTCCACGTCGCGGCTTCGCCCCGTAAGTTTAAAGTTGTCACACTCTATATAATCATCAAAATAAATATACATAAAAATATAAGGAGTATTTATTGTTAATTGAGTCACTGAAATTAGAAAAAATAGTTGATTTTAAAAATTCGTTCATCAAAACTGATATTATTTTACGATTATCTCAAAACCACTTTATGCACAACATTGATGGTTCTTCCATCTTGAGGCAAGAATCACTAAACTACTGGAAGAGAACTGAGGTTCTTAATCTTTCACGCCCTGCGCCTCCCTTTATAGACTTGCTTCTCACCCCCATTTCCATTAGGTTAAGAAATACAATGTAAGTATGATACTGAAGCTGGTTAGGTCAGTTATACAATTTGACAATTGTATTTATCTTTTAATATAAATATTTAGGTATATATAAATTTCACCCTACAATTAATAATGTGGTGATCCTACAGAGATAGACTTTATTCGGGCCTTAGCAATATATGTTACATTATTAAATTCGCATACGTAGATTAAAGTATAGTATTATATATATATATATTTAATAAATTAAAAATATTTCAAAAACAAGAATACTTTTATTGCATATATTATTCAATAATGTATATGGAATAATATATGCAATAAAAGTATTCTTGTTTTTGAAATATTTTTAATTTATTAAATATATTACAAGAAAACATATCACCATATTTAATATATATATATATATATATATATATATATATATATATATATATATATATATATATACATACATGTTTGTGTGTGTGTGTGTGTATAGAGTATATTAAAGTCTAATGTTTTACACACACACACACACACACACACACACACACACATACATATACACACGTGTGCGTGTGTGTACATATATATATATTTAATAAATTAAAAATATTTCAGAAACAAGAACACTTTTAATGAATATATTTATTCAAAGTTTTTCGCCGATAAAATAGTACCAGCATCTTCAGGAAAATAACTATCTAATCATATATATATATATAAAGAACAAAAGTCAAAATACAAATACAAGGTTTATATTTGAATTTACAATATATATATATATATATATATATATATATATATATATATATATATATATATATCACAGTTTTCACAATAAAGGACAATACAATAAATTGAGACTTACCTATGCTCCACGGAAAGATTATAATCCAGTAACAAGAGTCTATAAAGACTAAACATTCTACAAAATCAATGACGTAGTTCAGTAAGCACATGTCACATCAGCCTACCCGATAGTACGCCTAATTGAGGACGAACACTTCCCGTTTGTAGGCAGATTCAGTGCACTTACAGATTGAGAAAAAATACACTAAAACCCTTACAATACAACCATAGCATACAGACTTCTCAGTTTCAAATTTAAGATTTACAACTCATCATATTTAAATGGTTTTCAATTTTACATAAAAGTATTTTTAAATATCCTCTAATGAATTAACCTAATTAATAAATATAACTTAATCAATTAAAATAATTTTTTTGTACCAAATAAGGACTACAAAGTAGTTTCACTTCCTCCTTCTTTTCTGCCCAACCACTGAATTCATCGTTCATATGATTAAGGTTAAAATATTCACAAATGAATACTCTAGGATGTGGTAAATCTGATGGCCCTACATTGTGGTATTTGTTGTAATGTTTATTAAACTCTCCATTATCTATTTACTACTACTGCTTTTACAATATTTACATTGCTTCAATTCGTTGTTTTCTTCAGCGCATAACACAATGACCTTTCCTTTTGCATTTGCTCATTCATTCACTGCTGAGAAGTTATTGTTTGCCTACGTTTGCTAAACAGATTTATTGAACCCTTGGTCACTCTTGTTGTATTTATTGTTCAAATGTTCGATGCTATGGTTTGCATTGGAGATTTGCAGTAAGGAAGGGAACGACTTCCCTAAAAACCTGAAGAAACGTCGTTTTTTTTACTGCTTTAGTTTTTTCAAACTTTGGTCCAAGTTAGCGACAGTTTCTCTGTTCCGCAATATATTTTGCAATATAAAAGGTTTTATGACGTCACTCTGCAAGCTAGGATTATTGTCTTTCTCATGGAGCTTTAAAAAAAATATTTTTGTAAATAATTTCTTTGTTGATGAATTCCTCCGAGTAAAAATTTCGTTGAAGCATTTAGGCCTACATATACAAAGAAAATGACGGGGAAAATCGCTTAATAGTTTTACCGTAAAGTGTCATGTGTTTCTCTAAATACCCTTTATAGGATAATTACATCTGAACCCAACAGAACACCGTTCTTAAATATTTTTACAAACTAAACGAATATTGCTGCAATCAGTGCATCTTCAGCATACACTTATTTATAAGTATACGCAATAGTATAATATCTTTCCCCTTTCCACTGGCCAGCGTAGAATGTGTGTAAAACGTCAACTTTAAGCGAGAAACATTCTTATTTTGACGGACATAAAAGTAGGAATAAGATGTCGTTAGAGCCTTAAAACAATTTTCCGCCAGATTTCGGAAGATAAACGAATTGTCCCGAATATTTATGAAAGTCAAACTCGTGCTTACAAAGCAGTAGGCTAGTGCAGAAAGTGGTTACGTCTTCACTTAGAGGTTATTTGTTGAATCATTCTCAGTTCATTTGTGGCGCAATAGGTAGCATCTATCTTACCTCCGATTGAATTGAACAGTGAACTGATCATAAAAGAACGGCAAAAGGTGAAACGATGCTTTAGTGCTCTTTGTTGAATCATTCTCAGTTCATTTGTGCTGCAATAGGTAGCATCTATCTTACCTCCGATTGAATTGAACAGTGAACTGGTCATAAAAGA
>JBAIZL010000007.1:49176238-49178738 GCA_036971475.1 Prosapia bicincta | reverse complement strand
TAATAGCAGAAGTGTAATAAGAAAGTAAAAGTAAAGTAAAAAAACAATTTCCAATGTGTAATGTTTTTTTTTTTTATAATTTACAATATTCATATCTAACCATGTACTTACGGTTACTGAAAACCAACTGTAGCCACCGCCCTATGCACATATACGAAATCATAGTTAATAAGTAAATTTAAATCAGTGTTTCTAGATATTACCCGTAAATAATAATCCTCTCAAAACAATTTAGTCTAATTCTATATCTAATACATTAAAGTATTACGTTAACACACAAAATGTGGAATCAATAACTATTAATTTAAATAATTTAGTAAGATTTATTTTATAAACTAATATATTTATCAACTCTCAAATTAAATAAGTTTGTAAGTTTAATAGCATTTTAATAAATATTGTACAGTAAATAAAGTAATATACGTGAACGTTAAAACAGCTGTTGTGCAAACTAACCTAAATAGTCTACATGTATTAGTTGTATGAAATCTTATTTTCACTTAATTTAACTTTTTCTATTACTTGTGATCAGACTTTTTGTTAACTAGAAGTTGTTAAATTGTTAACTTACACTTGGAGGAAACGTTTTCGTCTTATGACTTCTTCAGCCTCCAGAAGCCAAGAAGTCGTAAGACGAAAACGTTTCCTCCAAGTGTAAGTTAACAATTTAATAACTTTTAGTTAACAAAAAGTCTTGTCACAAGTAATAGCAAAGTGTAAAAAAAAGGTTTTGTATTAACTTCTTTAGCTAGATTCTGTTGAAACCTCCATTAACTACTTTGCAATCTTCAAATGAAGCAGTCTCTTTTGTAAGCTAACCCCACTAACTAATTTTTTTAAAATTATTAAGATACTTCAAATTAATACCTAAATTACTAGTCACTTATTCAAGATAATGATCCTCATTGGTCAGAGTTTAAAGTTGCTTCCTTAAATATGTTTATCAGTAACTCAAAAATGTAATAAGTAATTAACAACCAGCTGGTCATGAACAGCAACAAGATTTCGATACTTAATTTAAGCATCAGCTGTAGGCTACGTCATAGCGTGATTACCGCCATCTATTGATTATTAGTTGCATCTATATCAATAATTCTTAATTTCAATATAAGAGACTGAATGGTCGGTCAGAAAAAAAGACGGTCGAACTCTGAATGTTTTTTAGTTTATTTTTTTGAAAAATATCAACTTAGGCATTCCCAATCGGAGCCACAGCCTTTGTAAAAGTGCCTTCAATAAGTTATTAAAGTTTTATGTCGATCGGATTAACGGTTTACATTTTACAGCCAGGTAGATTGTGAATTCCGTGTATTTCTTGCGGCAGATTTCTATCCGGCCTTTTGTGATGTCTACTTCTTAAAATTACAATTTTGCTAAATCCTTTCTTAGTGCGTCCGTACGTAGTATAACGAATGTTCCTTTTAAATTTTAAGTCTGTATTATTAGCCTCGGCTCTGCGTTGATCACCAGTCACACAGTCAGGACTTCAACTTTTATATATAGAGATTTCCATGGTAAATCATACGTGTTATATTATATATACGAAATATGTCTCGTATTTTACAAGGTACGACAGCCACAATTGAAAGAATAGGGCATATAAAAAGACCAGGAAAGTCTGATCGCACAAGCGTGTGACGTCGGAGTTGTGCGGTACTAGGCGAACTATACGTTTAACAATAACTATAAGGGATTTGTAAGGCAATTTACCAATAGGATGTCATTTCTGCACCTTCCGAAACCCTGTAATACATACATACTGTCAGCGGAAAAACATTAGCGGCGAAGAAACCAATGGTAAAACATTTTTTTCTTCAGTTCGCATTAATTTAAAGATATTAATTTAAAAGATTTGGACAGTGCAAGAAACTATCAAAAATATACGTGAACAAGAGAAAAATAAACTAAAACATTTATAGCACATCGGAATAGACGAAACAATAATATCAAAAGGATTTACGTTATCCATTCTATTACGAATTTTTATGGGATTATATGAGGATTCTAATTATAATACAAAACCTTTTATGGTGGGTTCGTCATCAAATGCAGTTTACAGCTACGATGCAACTTCTATGCATCTAAAAATACAAAACACCTCCTGGAGAGTCCAATACGTCATCGTTTCCTACCCTTTCTGCCTAAAAATATTGAAAATGATTGTACTCGATACTCTCGTTTATATTGCGATGGGAATTGTTAGAATTTTCAAAAGTTCCTACTACGAATAGTATATCTTGTACGGTAAAGACAACCTCACGAGTGGAAAACCTCGATACGTTTTGCAAAAGAATCGAAAATACTCAGATGAAAAAGACAATGTCCGAGTTTGACCGTTTGAAAAACCGAATTACCCCGAGTTTTATGTTGAAAAACTTAAATACGCATTTATTTATGTTTTTAGCATATCAGCAATGGTTCCGTACGAATTATTCCAAAATAATAATAAAACTCATATCATTGTGAAGAAACTGTGTATTGAAAAGGGGTTTTTAATTTG
>JBAIZL010000007.1:49168738-49171238 GCA_036971475.1 Prosapia bicincta | reverse complement strand
TTACTCCAATTATAAAGAATGTTCAATGATCATTAAATTTAAGTAAGTGTACCGAGATATCAGGTTTAAAGCTTCCAAGGTAGCTCTAAATTTTAATTTCTTATAGCTCTCTAAGAAAATACAAAGTCTGCGAGATACTTTTGAAGAATTGTTTTATTTAGGATCCCAGCTGGTGAATTATTTCTCAAATATGCCGCCATTGCGAAAAGAGTTTATGAGCATTGAAGTATTTTATATTTCATACGGATATTTATTAACAACTCTAAAGATCCTGCTAACACGTTTTATTTGAAAACTATCTTATATTAATAATATTTGAATTTTATTATGTTTGTTTCAAAATTATTATGAAATTTCGTTACTGAAGTGGAAAACTTAAAGTAATTTTTGTAGTTCATGAAAGATTAAAAAGAACCTATGTAATCCTATTGAGGAGGGGGGTTTAACCTAAAGCCTACCCTTCACTACACCCCAGCAAAACCGTGTCTTACAATACTTTACACTAAGATCTTTAGATTAGTTTCTTGGCACAGTGCCAAAACTGAATGCCACAGTCTTAGTGTTTGCTTATACAAAAGTACTTTCTTGAGAAGGTATTTTACGAATAGCCATTACATAATACCATATTTACGTTAGATTCATCTCCCTTCTTTTGTTAATGAATAGGATTCTCCCAGATGCCTTAGTGTTCCCAGATGCCTTCAGGAATATGTAGGCCTACTTGTATTACTTGCCATTGCATTACTACAATTACTAAGATTAGTTACTTGTAAGTAAAATTGTTTGAAGCTGTTTTTCTTACTCTACTTAATTATCTAATTCTTGATTCACAAAATTATATAAAGCAAAATCCTGTTATTGATTGTTGGATTTACTTTGTTGCCATTATCGCCACATCATCTGAAGATGTTCCTGTTAAATGTTGTTTCACAGCAAATGCGATGTCGGACGAGCAGCAGGCTACAGATAACTTACGTTCGTACTCGACGCCAAATCTAATCGAGTTCGAGTCGACATCGCGCTTAGTGTTAGGTATTAATAAAAATGTCTTCATTCCGTTTCAAAGTCGAACTGGAAAATCTGTTTTTGTGATTATAAATGCAAGATATTTGAAATTTTCAGTATTGTGTGTGTGTGTGTGTGTGTGTGTGTGTGTGTGTGTGTGTGTGTGTGTGTGTGTGTGAGTGTGTGTGTGTGTGTGTGTGTGTGTGTGTGTGTGTGTGTGTGTGTGTGTGTGTGAGTGTGTGTGTGTGTGTGTGTGTGTGTGTGTGTGAGTGTGTGTGTGTGTGTGTGTTGTGTGTGTGTGTTGTGTGTGTGTGTGTGTGTGTGAGTGAGAGTGTGTGTGTGTGTGTGTGAGTGTGTGTGTGTGTGTGTGTGTGTGTGTGTGTGTTGTGTGTGTGTGTTGTGTGTGTGTGTTGTGTGTGTGTGTGTGTGTGTGTGTGTGTGTGTGGGTGTGTGTGAGTGTGTGTGAGTGTGTGTGTGTGTGTGTGTGTGTGTGTGAGTGAGAGTGTGTGTGTGTGTGTGTGTGTGTGTTGTGTGTGTGTGTTGTGTGTGTGTGTGTGTGTGTGTGTGACTGTGTGACTGTGTGTGTGTGTGTGTGTGTGTGTGTGTGTGTGACTGTGTGTGTGTGTGTGTGTTTGTTACTCAATCACGTAAAAATTACTGGACCCATTGAGCTGAAATTTTGCATGGACATTATTAGGGCCCCTGGTTAACACATATTTACCTTTATTTACCTTTATTTAGACATTCCATCAGGGCACCGCCCCACTGGCCTCGAAAACCCTCTTAACACTCTATTATCTATACTCCTTCATATACTTAGCTGATAGTAAATGTGTTTGTAATCACCTGCAACAGTTACTTTTAAACAAAATTAACAGGGGATAGTAAACGTTTGTTTTTATTCATCTTTCAAGGTTAGTTATACTTTACAATGGTCATGTTACAAGCAGAGGCTTTTCCTAAAACTACAAAAAAATATTTTTTTAAAAAACAAATTAAATTGATTGACTTCTCTAATTTATGAATTTATTTTGAATTACTAACTTCTTTTAATTATTTGTTTTATAACAAATCGTAAACAATCTTTAAATATTTTAAACAAGAAAATATTAAAGTGAATTGGTGTTTGCCTGTGCGCTGGGATTGAACTTTCGTGTGCCCTGGAATGAGCGACACCCACTAATACGCTGAACCGTCCGGGTATCTTGCAACGCCCCCGCAATACTAAACCCAACTGTATTGGTTTTGTGTAATTTATTCATATTTGTAAAAGTTGTTTTTGTCACGGCAATACGTCACGCTGTCAATAATACACGCACGTTTTCGGCTTTAAATCCAATTGCTAATATGGTGAGTTCGACAACGCTTTGTCACACTTCCTTCGCCGTTCCACCACATACATTGAAACGTCTTATCTGTGTTTAATACATATGTTAATAAAAATGAAATTACAATTTTTGAATAAAATTGTAAAAAAATAAAAGATCTAAATTAA
>JBAIZL010000007.1:49158738-49163738 GCA_036971475.1 Prosapia bicincta | reverse complement strand
TATTAGAGAGCTTCAATGCATTCTGCTTTTATGTTTCAGATATTATGTACGAAGATATGGGATTAAAATTTTACTTGAGCCAAAATCTTAAAAACGTCCGTGCAGCATGTAAACTATATTAAAACGTATGAAAAATTTTGTCGAAATCTGGTTATTTTTAATTATTTTTGAACAAACTTCTTTTTTAATAGTAGCTATCAGCGATCCGTTTAATAAGCGATCATCCGTTATAAGTGATATAGTTTGTGACGGATAAAAAGAGGTTGAAATATTGGTTGAATTCAGATAGGGGTGTAAAACCTCTGGTAAGGGATATAATGGGGTCGTGAATCTGAAGTATGCGTACTATTTATCTGGGTCTATCTAGCCGTTATTCCTCCTTGTTAGAACAAATGAAGGGTAGCAGGGACAAGGCAGGACTTGGAAAGGGTTTAATGATACCTGTTATTGGGGGTAGGGGACACGTGGGAGGCTCGCTTTCCTGAAGTGGACCTGCATTCAACCAGGGTGGAGAGAGGTGGATATTGTAGTTTCCTCTCGCTTTGCTTAGGCCCAGGGAATGCAAGGAATCTATTTCAAGCAATATTTTCTTGCTTGAAACAGGTAGAACTTAATAAACAATATTACTTACTCCAAATAACAATAAATAAATTCCCCTATAAATCTTTAACGCTTACAGGGATAAGCTTTTAAAACGTCAATATTTTACGTTTAAATTAAAAGAGTAACCAAAGACAATTGAGAAAAAACAAATTAAACACGGTTGGGAAACACAATATTTGTTCAAAGTAGTCCGACATTTTTTAAATAGTAGCTTTTTGCTCCCAAAAAATAAAAATATCACTTTAAAACTATTTTTATGGTTTATATTTATGTGGACCTGAAGAAACTCCAATACAGGAGTATTAAGTTACATTTAATGCGTATATATATATATATATATATATATATATATATATATACATAAATATACTCTCATATATATATATATATATATATATATATACACTCATATATATATATATATATATATATATATATATATATATATATATATATATATATATATTTAAGATCAAATAATATACACAAATACAGGAATATTTAATTTATTGAATAATAAACTCAAAGCTTTTCGTTGGTTTACATTACCAACATCCTCAGAAGTTACAATACTAAGAATGATATATCATTCTTATATATCATTCAATATATATCATTCTTAGTATTGTAACTTCTGAGGATGTTGGTAATGTAAACCAACGAAAAGCTTTGAGTTTATTATTCAATAAATTAAATATTCCTGTATTTGTGTATATTATTTGATCTTAAAAATATTCTAACAGGAAAACACATTTGATATTCTATATATATATATATATATATATATATATATATATATATATATATATATATATATATATATATATATATATATATATAAGTATACACATATATACGTAAATATACACATATATACTTACATATACACATATATACTTACATATAAACATATATACTTGAATAAACACATATATTCTTAAATACACTCTATACATACTAATATATATCTGTCTATCTATATATATTTATATATTGCAATCCTGGGTTGAAATTCTTTTTATTGATTTATATGTATATATATATATATATATATATATATATATATATATATATATATTATATAAATCAAGAAAAAGAATTTCAACCCAAAATTGCAATATATAAATAAATAAATAAATATATATATATATATATATATATATATATATATAGGTAGATAGACAGATATATTTGAGTATATATAGGGTGTATTTAAGTCTATATGTGTATATTTAATTACACATATTTAGGTAGGCTATATATAGTAACACTTTCATAACCAAGAATGTTTTAAAATTTCTCTTCATACATTGAAGCTTTCGCTGATTGGTAGTATCAGCATTATCAAAACTTACTGACCACATCTGGATATATATGAGTCCAGATGTAGTCATAGAACTATAAGGTACTTGGTAAGTTTTGATAATGCTGATTGCTAGCAATCAACGAAAAAATTCAATGAATAAAGAAAAATAAATACAAATTCTTGTTTATGAAAGTTTATCTTCATCTTTATTGCTGTTGTGGTCTGCTCGAGTATAGCGCAGACTGTTGATCGTTCAGTCGAGAGCAGGGGGCACCACGACTACACCATCAACTTCACCCCCCTAAGTACGACCAACAATGGAGTATGGAGGAGAGGAGCTCAACCTGGCCAGCTCAAATTGCCTAAAGAAGCTAGACAAGGTTCAAAATAATAATATGAGGCTCATAACTGGAGGAGCTAAATTGACTCTAATACTAGCTATGGAAATCGAAACAGGACTGGAACCCTTGGAAGTCAGAAGAGACAATGTCTCCTAAAATTCTGGGAAAAAAATAAAAGAACAAATAGAAAGTTTTGGGAAACATATAAAGCTGCCACTTTCCGCCTCAGAACTCGGATTACTCCAGCAAACAAAGCTCTACAGCTGGAACAAAAATATAACCTTTTCCTTCATGCAGAAGCTGCCCCATTAAATCAACACAATCGAGTCTTTGACAACCTACCTCCAGTTTTTCTAAACCTTGTTGACCAGGTGAAACCAAAGTCACAGGCTATGGATATTGAACTCAGGAAAGCAACATTAATGACCATCAACGAACGATTCCCTGTAAGTGACTGGCTTCATGTTTACACAGATGGATTTTCAAACCCTTCAAGTGGAGAAACTGGAGCAGGATACGTTTTCAAAATTATTTCAGGGCTCGGTAGCTGTGGGCCTCTGCTGCAGCAATTTTGATGGTGAGGTTGTGGCCATAGTAGAAGCAGCATCATGTGTCATGCAACTTTCGCCGCGGCAATTTTTATTCCTGATTGATTCACAATCAGCGATTTTGGCAGTTTCCTCTAACACACCAACTGACTGCACCTTGACAGTGTCTTGCAGAGAAAAAAATGCAACTATGCCAAGAAGCAGGCTTCAGAACTGTGCTCCAGTGGATTCCCAGCCACGTTGGCACAACAGGGAACGAAAAAGCTGACAACCTCGCCAAGATTGGGTGCCGCCTACCACAGCCACAATCAAAATATCACTGGGCTCTGCTTACACCAGGATTCACGCAGCAGCTAAGACGTACTTGAAAACATCACAAGAAAACCTGGCTGTTGGAAAGAGATGGCAAGAACTTTGCACCAACCCAATTCCAAAAAACCTGCCTCGACCTATCAGTGTTGCGCTGTTTCGTCTAACCACGGGACACGACTACCTTCAGGCGCACCTTAATCGCATTGGGCTGGCGGACACGGATCGGTGCCCCTTGTGCCAAACAGGAAAGATGGACGGAGACCACCTTCCTGCCTGCCCACAGCTCGAAGCATACAATAGCGACCCAAAATCCAGACTCTCCAAGCTCTACTGATCTGCACGATGCCAAATGGTCGAGTTTCCAAGGGCAGGCGTTGGATAAAGTAAAGTAAGTAAGTGTTTATGAAAGTGTTATTTAACCATATATATATATATATAATTTCACACATATAACCATACACATATATACTTAAATATACATATATGTACCTAAATACACGCATAGGTACATAAATATAGTCTTATATGTACCAAAATATACAGATAAAACTTAGATGCACCCAATACATTTTTAAATATATTCCTGAGTATACACGTATATTCCGAAATACATTATATGTTTCCACGTGCGGCGTCCAGCTATACAGTAAATCATAGAAGCGGGAGTTAATCGTGCCATTTCTGGACCTGTTTATTGCGATGCGGCTATTCAAAGCCACTCTCTGAGCCAAGGACTAGGGGAATAATTATATTGAAATAGTACCACAGTAGAGTCTAGAAATTGCGAGTCCCAAATTTTTCAAGCTTCTGTTCGAGTCCGGGTAAGCCTCGTGATTAGTCATCTAAGCCGTCCTGAGTTTAAAAAATTTTCCCCGTCAGCAATGCCGGTTTCCTATGTAACTACAGTGCTGATTAGATGGGCATCATTTAATTAAAGATAATTCTGATAACTATTTAAAGAGTGGATTGTTAATGAGTTTGTGCCCGAAACTGAAAAGTTTTTAAAAGCAACAGAATTGCCTCGGAAGACTATTTCACTGTTAGACAAAGCACCGTCGTATCCCGATGAAGATCAACTCTGATCCTCATGGATAGGCTCTGATGATATCCGTGCTTATTTCTACCCGCAAATCTTATGAGCCTAATCCAGCTGATAGAGCTGTGTGTACTGGAATGTGTGAACAATAATATGCACGTTATCTCTTACAATCTCCCTTGGAAGCGACTGAAGGGGGAAAAAATATTTTATACTTTTTTAAAAAAAATACAGTGAAGGTAGTTGTGTACTGCGTAGCCGAATCATGGAACAAAATAATAGAAAAAAACATCAAGTAATTCGTGGAATCAAATTTTGAGTCTTATTGAAACTGTTAACTTTTGTGTAATTAATTGATCCACAAGAAAAAACAGATTTGACATTTCTTATCAAGAAACTTCCAGGTTGTGAAAATTTTGATGTGAACGATTTGAGATAACAGATGTTACGATTATTGAAATGGTACAAAAAACTAGTGAGGCTAGTGATGACGAGAATAGAGATGAGGGTTCGACCGAGACAGTACAAGAAGGGAGAATTAGTCTCGGTGAAGGAACGACTGCCTTCGAAACTGGACTACGCTATATTCAACAACAGATACAACAGATGTGCTTCTGCTGAGACGTCTACGCGACACTGTAGCACTGAAACGATCTGAAAAGCAAAGTTAGAAGACAAATACGGTAACAAGCTTTTCCAAAAAAAACGTAGCAACCGTGATGAACAATGTATTCTAAAAGAATATTATTACATGTGAGTACTGTAATCAATAAAGTTCTATACATGTATTTTGTGCATTCTTAACTATAATATGATGGTTCATTAGAAATCCTGTTTTTTTTTTCTGAATTACA
>JBAIZL010000007.1:49121238-49148738 GCA_036971475.1 Prosapia bicincta | reverse complement strand
GATTTTGATATGTGTAGATTTTAAATATTTTAAAAAAAGTGCAACAAAAGGGTTAAGTTATACAAGAGATTTTAAAATTGTGAGTGGGGCTAGCTAAAATAAAAATATGTTAATATAAGTTTTCTTTTTTGAATTATAAGTATATATATTGTTTATTTCACGATTTATATGTATATAAAATAATATGTTGGTGGTAGGGTAACTTAGAAAGAAAATTGAAATTTTTGCAAATTGGTTTAAATATAAATTATATAAAATAAAGGCAAATGGGCTAGTAGCCATTGAGCAAAGGTTACTCAAGATTTATTAAATACCAATTTCCTTCAGAAATTGCATTGATAAAGTTTAAATAAATTTTAATTAAACTTCAGTATGTATAAATTTCATGCCGAAAGGGTTAATCAAATAGTAGCCAAAGGGTTTTTTTATTTTATATAAAAAGGGTTAAATAAATTTTAAAATTTGTAAATTTCTTTGTAAATGATCAAGGATCAGTTCAAAAGGGTGTAACTAGGTTTTAATAAATATTAATAAATTTCATTATGTGGATTTTCATGCCAAAAGGGTTAATCAAATAGTAATCAAAGGGTTAAATTTTTTCTAGTGAAAGGGTTAAGTGAAATTAAATGAATTTGTAGATTTTGTAAATGATTGAGGATATGTTTAAAACAGGTTAAATATGTTTCAGTAAACGTTTTTATTAAAATATGTATTTAAATATTATAATTTCAATATGGGAAGGTGTTTGAATTTATTCAGCAGATGATTTAACAATTTTTATAAATTATGATTTGTTGTTCAGTAAATATTTTGATAACCTTGTAGGAGATATGGCTATATGTTTTATATGTAATTTTTGTTTCAGTATGTACTTCATAATTGGTTTTTATATAATCTGATATAATTTATGAAATTGTTTTTATGTTGTTTGGTAAAATTGATTG
Source organism: Prosapia bicincta (assembly GCA_036971475.1). NCBI lineage: Eukaryota > Metazoa > Arthropoda > Insecta > Hemiptera > Cercopidae > Prosapia > Prosapia bicincta. The sequence continues at coordinate 49,147,794 of JBAIZL010000007.1, read as the reverse complement.
AAAGGAAATTAAAATCGTAAATTCTTAATTTAAATTTTAATGTCAACTAAAATAAGCAGAGTATGGTTTCTTAACTGTGTAAGAACCAACACAAAGGATATTTTTAAGTCAAATAAATTGCAGACTGTGCATTGTAATATTAAATTTTAAATTTTTTAAAATTAAAAAATAAAGATTTTTTAACTAACTTGCAAACAAACTGATTATTATTTTAAACAAGTTTCTTACACTCTCCTACAGCTGATATGGTCATTTCGCCGTTTAGATGTCTTTCAAAAGAACCAATCCCCCGGGATGACTTACCCGTTAAGGGTAGAATCCGCAGCAAGTTAGGTTTTTTCTTTTTTAAGTCCAGTGACTTGTTCTCTGGCAGATTTTGGCGAGCATTGCACAGCGTTCGTGGTTTTGGCTGCGAGCGGCTCGTTTCAAAATTCTTGCTCTGCAATGGGCGTTGGTGGGCGGACTTGCGCGCGCGTGTTGGTCAACGGTAGGGTTGACGGCGCCGCGTAGGTGGTGGCCCGGTCCGTTGCAGTGTGTGTGTGTGTATGTGCGCGTGTGCGTGTGTGTGTGTGTGTGTGTGTGTGTGTGTGTGTGTGTGTGTGTGTGTGTGTGTGTGTGTGTGAGTTAGTGTGTGTGGGTGTGGGTGTGGGTGTGGGTGTGGGTGTGGGTGTGGGTGTGGGTGTGGGTGTGGGTGTGTGTGTGTGTGTGTGTGTGTGTGTGTGTTGTGAAACAAACAAATATTGAACCTTCGGAAGGGTTAGACATCATCAGTTATGGAAGTACGGATGTGTTGGAAAGTCAGAGAGAATTCAGTTAGATATTCGAAGTACTTATAGGTCCCACAGGCATTGAACTTACGGATATTAGACAGACCATCAGGCAAGGAAGTAAAGGTGTGTCAGGTTGACATTCAGACATTGAGAATTAGATGTTTCATGCATAGTGTCAGACATTGAAGTACGGATTTGTCAGGCAGAACGGCAGACAATTAAGGATCAGAGAGACCGTCAAATAATGAACGAACGTATGGATTAGAGACACTATCACACATGGAAGTATGGATGTATCGGGCAGATCCTCAGTCATAAACGTACGGATGACATTTGGGAATAAAGCTTTGAAGTACGTGAGGAAGAATATTTGAAGGCAAGCGCTGTGAACTTGCCATTCTAGAGGAAGGGACCGAAAACCTGTTTTAATAAAACGTGATGCTAATAAGAAAAGAAACGTGAATAACTATAAGTAAGTAAACTAGCGGGAAAACTCAAAGAGTTGCTCTTTGCTTTTAGAACACGGCAACCCATTTGGTTAAGTTTCTGATTAAGATGGACCTCTACAGATAGAGTATGATTCTAAATCATAAGAACTAAATTGTTCACGGATTCAAACACATGGAATTACTTTAAGAACATCGAGAGACTCGAGGCCATATAACAATAGCGTGACGTTTGCAGCAATGTGGCCATAACGCCGTGGCACGTTTGCAGCAATGTGGCAATAACGCCGTGGCACGTTTGCAGCAATGTGGCCATAACGCCGTGGCACGTTTGCAGCAATGTGGCAATAACGCCGTGGCACGTTTGCAGCAACGTGGCTATAACGCCGTGGCACGTTCGCAGCAATGTGGCCATAGCGCCGTGGCACGTTTGCAGCAATGTGGCCATAACGCCGAGGCACGTTTGCAGCAATGTGGCCATAACGCCGTGGCACGTTTGCAGCAACGTGGCCATAACGCCCTGGCACGTTTGCAGCAACGTGGCCATAACGCCGTGGCACGTTTGCAGCAATGTGGCCATAGCGCCGTGGCACGTTTGCAGCAACGTGGCCATAACGCCGTGGCACGTTTGCAGCAATGTGGCAATAACGCCGTGGCACGTTTGCAGCAACGTGGCCATAACGCCGTGGCACGTTTGCAGCAATGTGGCCATAGCGCCGTGGCACGTTTGCAGCAACGTGGCCATAACGCCGTGGCACGTGTGCAGCAATGTTGCCATAACGCCGTGGCACGTTTGCAGCAACGTGGCCATAACGCCGTGGCACGTTTGCAGCAATGTGGCCATAACGCCGTGGCACGTTTGCAGCAACGTGGCCATAACGCCGTGGCACGTTTGCAGCAATGTGGCCATAGCGCCGTGGCACGTTTGCAGCAACGTGGCCATAACGCCGTGGCACGTTTACAGCAACGTGGCCATAACGCCGTGGCACGTTTGCAGCAACGTGGTCATAACGCCGTGGCACGTTTGCAGCAATGTGGCCATAACGCCGTGGCACGTTTGCAGCAACGTAGCCATAACGCCGTCTCACGTTTGCAGCAATGTGGCCATAACGCCGTGGCACGTTTGCAGCAATGTGGCCATAACTCCGAGGCACGTTTGCAGCAATGTGGCCATAACGCCGTGGCACGTTTGCAGCAACGTGGCCATAACGCCCTGGCACGTTTGCAGCAACGTGGCCATAACGCCGTGGCACGTTTGCAGCAACGTGGCCATAACGCCGTGGCACGTTTGCAGCAACGTGGCCATAACGCCGTGGCACGTTTGCAGCAACGTGGCCATAACGCCGTGGCACGTTTGCAGCAACGTGGCCATAACACCGTGGCACGTTTGCAGCAACGTGGCCATAACGCCGTGGAACGTTTGCAGCAACGTGGCCATAACGCCGTGGAACGTTTGCAGCAATGTGGCCATAACGCCGTGGCACGTTTGCAGCAATGTGACCATAACGCCGTGGCACGTTTGCAGCAACGTGGCCATAACGCCGTGGCACGTTTGCATCAACGTGGCCATAACGCCGTGGCACGTTTGCAGCAACGTGGCCATAACGCCGTGGCACGTTTGCAGCAACGTGGCCATAACGCCGTGGCACGTTTGCAGCAACGTGGCCATAACGCCGTGGCTCGTTTGCAGCAACGTGGCCATAACGCCCTGGCACGTTTGCAGCAACGTGGCCATAACGCCGTGGCACGTTTGCAGCAACGTGGCCATAACGCCGTGGCACGTTTGCAGCAACGTGGCCATAATGCCGTGGCACGTTTGCAGCAACGTGGCCATAACGCCGTGGCACGTTTGCAGCAACGTGGCCATAACGCCGTGGCACGTTTGCAGCAACGTGGCCATAACGCTGTGGCACGTTTGCAGCAACGTGGCCATAACGCCGTGGCACGTTTGCAACAACGTGGCCATAACGCCGTGGCACGTTTGCAGCAACTTGGCCATAACGCCGTGGCACGTTTGCAGCAACGTGGCCATAACGCCGTGGCACGTTTGCAGCAACGTGGCCATAACGCCGTGGCACGTTTGCAGCAACGTGGCCATAACGCCGCTGTAATTTCTACCACTCTAATGTTAACAATATACTCATATGTTTTTTTTAAAATGATGGGTTTTTCTTCTCTTGTAGCTCCAAATATTTAAAATGTTCGAATTAAGTATTTTGAGATAAATGTCCCGTTATTTCTACTTTACTGGGATTTTACAAATGTTCACTTTGATTGTTTTAACCTTCTGTTGCTCATTTTTGGGGCAAAGTGCCAAAATGTCTAGTGATTTGTGAAAAACGCGTATCGATTATGAGCCCGAAAATTGTTCTTTTCACATCCATAAATGGTTTTCTTAAATTGTATTACGTGTACAGTATTTTAATTTATAAATGTTTTCATAACGAAAGTGATTTCCACTGCTTTAGCGGCTAGCCAAATGAATCACTATACAAGCATAAAGTCCCTTATCCTTACACTACTCCTAGACCTGAAGCAACACAGCCGGCAGTTGGGATAAAGAAAGACTCCATAAACTGCCATCCAACAGGAAGTGGGAAGCTTTCACATGGTCATCTTGGCAACGGCCTTCTACGTCAGCGTTGCTGCTTTAGAATGATTATCTGGGGCACGTCTAACTGGCCTTACTATACCTAGCCGGAATGCTAGCAAACTCAGTGGCTTCAAGAAACGTTCAATCATTCATATAAACGTAGGAGTAAATGCACACAGAAGCTGGTATTTAGTGGTCGGAGGCATTTTCGGTATCCTCGAACCACTTTTCCAAATGAAATGTGATGAACGAATTGTTCCATATGATTTTTGAAACAAAACAATGGCTAACAATTATTTTCAACTTATCTTATAGGCTATTGGCAGGATAAAAATGAATAATTTTCAAATTAATTATCCTATATATTAAGAAAAAACGCGTAAGTTAGATAATAGGCTTAATGTATATGTAAAACAGCTGTTCATACATCTCTTAGGTTGTACTATTTGCTGTATTGTACATTGTTAAGAAGTTAAAATTTAGTTAAAATGTATTATATTTATCAATATATTAAATTTGTATTTGAAAATATCAATTTTTAAGTTATAATGAGTTGTTTTAAAATTACTAATAATTTAAACTTTGGTAATATTAGACTAATAAATATAAAAGTAAAACTTTTAAATATAATAGATTTTATTATTGAATATGTAAAGTTAATTATAAAAAGTTATTACAAGATACAAAGTTTTTAAAATTTTAAATAACTAATATAATGTTAAAGTACACAATAGAAACTCTGCCAACAATGAAAGAAGTTATTTTTTAATTGAATAGAATCTTACAATGAAAATATTGGAAAGTACCCCAATACCACAAAAAATTATCAAAAATAACAAATAAAACAAGTTACTTAAGATTAAACCCTTATGTACATTTCGATGACCATGTCATCATCATCTTATTACAAAATTACAATCTAGCAAACAAGAAGTTACAAACTAGAGTGATCAGTTACAACTAGAGTTGTAACTTCTTGTTTTCTAGATTGTAGTTTTGTAATAAGACCCTCTGATGATGATGACATGGTAATCGAATGTACATAAGGGTTTAATCTTAAGTAACTTGTTTTATTTGTTATTTTTGATTATTTTTTGTGGTATTGGGGTTCTTTCCAATATTTTCATTGTAATATATTGTACCACTGCTCTTGATATTGTGTAGAATATAATCTTTTTTTTAATGGTTTGAAGTTTACACTTCTTTCGAGTAGATCGAGCAAAAGAAGTTGTACCAGGATATCGAATATTTTCTAACAGAAAAGGGTGGGCGTTAGCTATGTTAGATATAAATAAAGTAATTAAAATTTTATCAGGTTTTACAGAGACGTGTTTGTCACATTAAGCTGTCATGTGTTTGTGTATTTACCTTGACTGTATTTATTTTGATGTATTAGTTTATAAATTATGTTGTATTCAAATTAGTTTTGATACTGGCCACTAGTTTTAACTGGAGGTTTTGTTCAAACAATTTTATGTGTTGAGGAATATAGTAATTTGATTAATATATGTGATAACGTATGCTTTCACGCAACAGATGTTTTTGTTATTTTAAGCTATGTAGCTTCCTGTATTGTACATTGATGTAATATAGCTTGATATTACAATGTAACCTAATACTAACCGGCCAAGTCTATTAGATATTGCTAAACTACAGTTTGTTGATATTTAAACCATGGTTTGAATAAAATAATGATTCAGTTAAAACAATTATCGTGTGTGAACTATTATCGGGGGGATGAATGTGACATCTGCGTGTAATACCCTGTCTTCATGTTAATAAATGTTTGTGCATATACACTCATCTGCATGCGTATTAAAGCATACATAAATACACAATAAATATATTTAGAAAAATCATAAAATAGGATGTCTGCTGCTTTTAATCAACAAATTTAAATTCTTGAATTACAAATTTTTAACATAACATAAAATCAAAATGTTTTTGTCTAGGCCAAAAGTAAATTACTTTAATACATCACAAAACTAAAAATGTATTTTTAAAAGATAGTTTATATTATTTCACACAAAGTAAAAATAAACAAATTTATATTAACAGAAAACTAAAAAACAAGAACATTTAAAAAACCATAATATTAAGTTTTATTAGAAAGTACAATACAAAAGGAAAGTATAAATAATTGACATATCGGTACCTACTTTTAAAATACAGTAGTTATTTTGAAATTAATGTTTTAAATATTAAAAATGTTTTAGAGCTTCGCATTATGAAGCCGAGTGTAAGCAATTTTAATTGTGTTGTTTTTAATTTTTATTTACATTTATTACAAACCATGAAAAGTGTTTTTATGGGTCGATGCTGTTTATAACACTATATATTTTTTTATTTAATTATGTTTTTGTTAAAAAGATATAACTGCTCTTTTGTAAAATATCTGGTAATAGCATACGAAGTTTATTTAAATATTATTTATTAGCAACAAGTAATAATAATGCTCAAAATATTAATTACTATAAATAAATTTGTGTGATAAATTTTATATTCAGTTTAAATTTAACTGAAGCAATTAAAGGTTAGTCGTTTAAACTAGAATTACTTCGTAACAAATATTGAAACTCTTAACATCGCAGAGTTACTATTCCATTAGGTATCGTTGACAATAATGTGGCCTCCTTTATAGATACTTCCAATAAATTAAAAATCGTCATCAGCTGTTTAAACACGCTTCTAGTACTTTTTACATTAGTAGAGACTTTTTAACGCTGTTTTTTTAAACACTCTTAAATCTTCTACATTCATTTTACTAAACCCATCAGTCCAATGATTCAATATTATAGTTGAGATGGATTTGTTTTCTAGTTTCTACAGTAATTACAGTAAATTAATACAAACCACGAATTTTGTTGTGAATCTGAATTAAAAGGTATTCACCTGAACGTATCTACGAGCTCCTTCAAACCGAATTATGTGATTTGCTTGATCAAGTAGAACCTACATGAACAAAATAATCAAACGACAGATAGATCTCAACAGAGATCGTCATGAAGAAACATAATTTACCTTACAGATTAAAATAAAATGTCTCATCAGCAAACACATCAGATCACACAAACACATTCCCATATGTGTTTCGATCAACCACTCCCTCGCAAAATCAGTTTAATTCCCCTAAACTGACAAAACCTCAGCGAAATATTAATTGTAATATGTGCTTGAAACAACCACTAGCCACAAATATGAGTTGTACTCACCTAAACTAACAAAACTTTAACAAAATACTCATTCTAATATGTGCGTTAATCTACCACTCAACAGAAAAATGAGTTGAACTCCCCTAACAATCATTAACGTTAACAAAGTGAAGAACTTGACATTCAACAACCATAATGTAATAAATCAAACAGAGTTGTATCACAAAAAATTTAAAAAAAAACAATAATTCATATTACAATTTCATATTAACAATCTTCCACATAAAAATATAGGAAAAATAAAAATACAACAAAATGTTATAGTTATGAACAACAATCATAAAAGCACTTTCAACATATGCAAAACTCATCTCTCGCAATTTCTGTATAAAGGATATTGGACCAAAAACGTCTTTCCTTTTCGAAACATTCATTTAGAACATAGAACAAAAATATAACCTACACAACTACAAATAAAAAATAATAAATGACACAGAAATGTAGTTGACGCCATTATCTTACACAAAATAAATTCCAAGTGTGATATTCCTTGCGGAATATTATAAATATTTATATTTTAAAATAGGCTATAAACAAAACATTAAATTTAAACTTAATACATAATAAAACACAGTAAAATTCATAGATGTAACAATCAAAAACGTAATAATAAACTCAAATAAAATATACAGTAAACCTACAAGTACAAACAGATATACATCTGTTGCTCAACGCAATATAAAAGCAGCTTTCCACTCCATGTTTCACTAAATTATAAACTTACCCCTAGAAAACCAAGATATAATTAAACACAAGAAAATATATTTAAAAACGAAATGTATCTATCGGGTAAACTAATCCGCAAAACGCAACACAAAACTGACTGAATATACACATTACAAAAGTGCACAAATAGTCCAACTAAAAGCACGTAGGATCTTCCACAAAAACAAACAATACAATTTTCTCAAAACAATACTTACTGAGTTCTTTACTGCAGCTGATAATTAGATAACATGTTCATTCTATACGTGGAAAATATGAGTTAATGGAAAATCACCTCTCTCACATAAATAAAGTGCATCCTAAAATTCCACTTCATAACAGATCTACCTTTAGATCTCCTTAAATAAATAAGATTCTCTGCCAAAAAACACCTTCAAAATATACAGAAAGTCAATGAGACCTTCAACATAAACATTGACAAAACGGTCTATGAATAACACAAACTAAGAACTAAATGCAATAAATCTCTCACACATAAACAAATCCAATAATGTAGATACAAAAAAACACAACAACAAAAGAGGAAATAAATACATTCCTCCACTCTTATATATAAATACAAGATTTCAAAATTTTTTGTTTTGCAACACCAAAAAATAAGATGTAAAAAAACGTTGAACGCGACACTTGAACAACAAACATAAAACAAACACTCCAAGCGCCAGATGTATAGCCTACACGCTAAACTGTACTTATATTTGGGAAAACGTTCAGTTCTCAACAACTATTCAAATAACACGTACGTTTTCTAAAAACGCCACAGATACATCGTCTGCTGTAACGTTAATACAAATAAACCCATTGGAAATCAATTATTTAACTTTGGTTTAGCCGTTTTCTTGTTTTACTTAACCTTGTATAAACATAAAGTTACCACTAATCGAAATTTACTAAAACTAAGTTTTGCCAGATTAGGTACAACTACCATTGATGGTTGCGTAAAGTGTTCCTAAGTATTAGGGGAAAACTGTTTTCTTCACTGCTTATTTACATCTGTCCTAACACTGAAAGTTGTGTTATATTTGGGCTTATGTTTTGTAAATCTGTAAAACGTTTCCAAACGCACATTTCTGTTCTTTTCTTCATCTTTTATTTAATTTTAATAATAATATTTCATCTTAATTTCATCATTATACCATACTGACTAATATATGCTCTTTGGGTGCACGTTTAGGTAACAAGTTTTTAATTGAATTTTTGTTAAATATCTCTGTGCTCAAAATCGTGCATTTTAAAACGGGAATCTTAAAATCTATATAAGATGATTCACTAAAGTGTTTTGTAATGTTGCTAAGAGTCCATAAACAACTGGAATTACAATCTTATTGTGTGTGTTTTTTAAGTAATGAACACACATTAAATAATGTTACAGTGAGAACAATGACTTACCACGCTGATTCATAGCCTTCGTACTCATTTGCCGGATTACAGGCGCAAATGCTATCTAACCTCGACTAAATCTGCGCACATTTTGCATTAATTTGCGGCAAGATTATTCGCATCATTCTCCATTAGGGTAACGATGATGACGTCACACAGCATCTTGTGGTAATACAAATTTTTATTAACTAAGTTGAATTCCACCCGGTTTTAGTTTAACTTTTTTTTTATTGTAAAAAATTTTTTTTTTAAACATCATAATACTTTTGGTCGCGAGATTGATTATATTGAAAAGAGGCTTTTTTACAGTTATTCAAACCGTCTCTTGAAGTAGAACTATTTTTTATGCATCAACGATCACAAAATGTATTCTGAAAACATTAGAAATGTTGTTTCCACTTATATACAACTGCAGTTACTTCTTCACTTACTAAACTAGGTGAAACACTATTTCCTTAAAGTTAGACTTTATAAGAATGTTATTTGATTGGTTTCAGAGGCCTGGATTTTATTTGTGTGTGACGTTTGAAATAAATAATAATGCATTGGAACTGATTTCAGTTTGAAATGATTAAAAAAAGTATTTTCTTTCAGCTATTTAGTTGTCATTACAATATGATTATAGAGAGATAGACGAGTAAAGAAGAGATAGACAATTGTAACAATACTATCTGATCACCGACGGGTAGTAAGTCATATATCTGTAACAATACTATCTGATAACCGACAGGTAGTAAGATAGACATTTCTAACCTTACTATCTGATCAACGACAGCTAGTAAGAAAGACATTTGTGATATTACTATCTGATAACCGACAGCTAGTAAGATAGACATTTTTAAACTTACTTTCTGATTAACGACAGCTAGTAAGATAGACATTTCTAACCTTACTATCTGATCAACGACAGCTAGTAAGATAGACATTTTTAAACTTACTTTCTGATTAACGACAGCTAGTAAGATAGACATTTTTAAACTTACTTTCTGATTAACGACAGCTAGTAAGATAGACATTTTTAAACTTACTTTCTGATTAACGACAGCTAGTAAGATAGACATTTTTAACCTTACTATCTAATTAACGACAGCTAGTAAGAAAGACATTTGTGATATTACTATCTGATAACCGACAGCTAGTAAGATAGACATTTGTAAACTTACTATCTGATCAACGACAGCTAGTAAGAAAGACATTTGTGATATTACTATCTGATAACCGACAGCTAGTAAGAAAGACATTTGTGATATTACTATCTGATAACCGACAGCTAGTAAGATAGACATTTTAAACCTTACTATCTAATTAACGACAGCTAGTAAGAAAGACATTTGTAATATTACTATCTGATAACCGACTGCTAGTAAGATAGACATTTGTAAACTTACTATCTGATCAACTACAGCTAGTAAGATAGACATTTCTAACCTTACTATCTGATTAACGACAGCTAGTAAGAAAGACATTTGTGATATTACTATCTGATAACCGACAGCTAGTAAGATAGACATTTCTAATATTATTATCTAATTAACGACAGCTAGTAAGAAATACATTTGTAATATTACTATCTGATAACCGACAGCTAGTAAGATAGACATTTGTAAACTTACTATCTGATCAACGACAGCTAGTAAGAAAGACATTTGTGATATTACTATCTGATAACCGACAGCTAGTAAGAAAGACATTTGTGATATTACTATCTGATAACCGACAGCTAGTAAGATAGACATTTGTAAACTTACTATCTGATCAACTACAGCTAGTAAGATAGACATTTCTAACCTTACTATCTAATTAACGACAGCTAGTAAGAAAGACATTTGTGATATTACTATCTGATAACCGACAGCTAGTAAGATAGACATTTGTAAACTTACTATCTGATCAACTACAGCTAGTAAGATAGACATTTCTAACCTTACTATCTAATTAACGACAGCTAGTAAGAAAGACATTTGTAATATTACTATCTGATCAACGACAGCTAGTAAGAAAGACATTTGTGATATTACTATCTGATAACCGACAGCTAGTAAGATAGACATTTCTAACCTTACTATCTAATTAACGACAGCTAGTAAGAAAGACATTTGTAAACTTACTATCTGATCAACTACAGCTAGTAAGATAGACATTTCTAACCTTACTATCTAATTAACGACAGCTAGTAAGAAAGACATTTGTGATATTACTATCTGATAACCGACAGCTAGTAAGATAGACATTTGTAAACTTACTATCTGATCAACTACAGCTAGTAAGATAGACATTTCTAACCTTACTATCTAATTAACGACAGCTAGTAAGAAAGACATTTGTAATATTACTATCTGATCAACGACAGCTAGTAAGAAAGACATTTGTGATATTACTATCTGATAACCGACAGCTAGTAAGATAGACATTTCTAACCTTACTATCTAATTAACGACAGCTAGTAAGAAAGACATTTGTAAACTTACTATCTGATCAACTACAGCTAGTAAGATAGACATTTCTAACCTTCTTATCTAATTAACGACAGCTAGTAAGAAAGACATTTGTAATATTACTATCTGATCAACGACAGCTAGTAAGAAAGACATTTGTGATATTACTATCTGATAACCGACAGCTAGTAAGATAGACATTTCTAACCTTACTATCTAATTAACGACAGCTAGTAAGAAAGACATTTGTGATATTACTATCTGATAACCGACAGCTAGTAAGATAGACATTTCTAACCTTACTATCTAATTAACGACAGCTAGTAAGATAGACATTTCTAACCTTACTATCTAATTAACGACAGCTAGTAAGAAAGACATTTGTGATATTACTATCTGATAACCGGCAGCTAGTAAGATAGACATTTCTAAGCTTACTATCTAATTAACGACAGCTAGTAAGAAAGACATTTGTGATATTACTATCTGATAACCGACAGCTAGTAAGATAGACATTTCTAACCTTACTATCTAATTAACGACAGCTAGTAAGAAAGGCATTTGTAATATTACTATCTGATCAACGACAGCTAGTAAGAAAGACATTTGTGATATTACTATCTGATCAACGACAGCTAGTAAGAAAGACATTTGTAATATTACTATCTGATCAACGACAGCTAGTAAGAAAGACATTTGTGATATTACTATCTGATAACCGACAGCTAGTAAGATAGACATTTCTAACCTTACTATCTAATTAACGACAGCTAGTAAGAAAGACATTTGTGATATTACTATCTGATAACCGACAGCTAGTAAGATAGACATTTCTAACCTTACTATCTAATTAACGACAGCTAGTAAGAAAGACATTTGTAAACTTACTATCTAATTAACGACAGCTAGTAAGATAGACATTTCTAACCTTACTATCTAATTAACGACAGCTAGTAAGAAAGACATTTGCGATATTACTATCTGATAACCGACAGCTAGTAAGATAGACATTTCTAACCTTACTATCTAATTAACGACAGCTAGTAAGATAGACATTTCTAACCTTACTATCTAATTAACGACAGCTAGTAAGAAAGACATTTGTGATATTACTATCTGATAACCGACAGCTAGTAAGATAGACATTTCTAACCTTACTATCTAATTAACGACAGCTAGTAAGAAAGACATTTGTGATATTACTATCTGATAACCGACAGCTAGTAAGATAGACATTTCTAACCTTACTATCTAATTAACGACAGCTAGTAAGATAGACATTTGTAAACTTACTATCTAATTAACGACAGCTAGTAAGAAAGACATTTGTGATATTACTATCTGATAACCGACAGCTAGTAAGATAGACATTTCTAACCTTACTATCTAATTAACGACAGCTAGTAAGAAAGACATTTGTAAACTTACTATCTAATTAACGACAGCTAGTAAGAAAGACATTTGTGATATTACTATCTGATAACCGACAGCTAGTAAGATAGACATTTCTAACCTTACTATCTAATTAACGACAGCTAGTAAGAAAGACATTTGTAAACTTACTATCTAATTAACGACAGCTAGTAAGAAAGACATTTGTGATATTACTATCTGATAACCGACAGCTAGTAAGATAGACATTTCTAACCTTACTATCTAATTAACGACAGCTAGTAAGAAAGACATTTGTAAACTTACTATCTAATTAACGACAGCTAGTAAGAAAGACATTTGTGATATTACTATCTGATAACCGACAGCTAGTAAGATAGACATTTCTAACCTTACTATCTAATTAACGACAGCTAGTAAGAAAGACATTTGTAAACTTACTATGTAATTAACGACAGCTAGTAAGATAGACATTTGTAAACTTACTATCTAATTAACGACAGCTAGTAAGAAAGACATTTGTGATATTACTATCTGATAACCGACAGCTAGTAAGATAGACATTTCTAACCTTACTATCTAATTAACGACAGCTAGTAAGAAAGACATTTGTAAACTTACTATCTAATTAACGACAGCTAGTAAGATAGACATTTCTAACCTTACTATCTAATTAACGACAGCTAGTAAGAAAGACATTTGTGATATTACTATCTGATAACCGACAGCTAGTAAGATAGACATTTCTAACCTTACTATCTAATTAACGACAGCTAGTAAGAAAGACATTTGTAAACTTACTATCTAATTAACGACAGCTAGTAAGATAGACATTTCTAACCTTACTATCTAATTAACGACAGCTAGTAAGAAAGACATTTGTGATATTACTATCTGATAACCGACAGCTAGTAAGATAGACATTTCTAACCTTACTATCTAATTAACGACAGCTAGTAAGATAGACATTTCTAACCTTACTATCTAATTAACGACAGCTAGTAAGAAAGACATTTGTAAACTTACTATCTGATAATCGACAGCTAGTAAGATAGACATTTCTAACCTTACTATCTAATTAACGACAGCTAGTAAGAAAGACATTTGTGATATTACTATCTGATAACCGACAGCTAGTAAGATAGACATTTCTAACCTTACTATCTAATTAACGACAGCTAGTAAGAAAGACATTTGTAAACTTACTATCTAATTAACGACAGCTAGTAAGATAGACATTTCTAACCTTACTATCTAATTAACGACAGCTAGTAAGAAAGACATTTGTGATATTACTATCTGATAACCGACAGCTAGTAAGAAAGACATTTGTGATATTACTATCTGATAACCGACAGCTAGTAAGATAGACATTTGTAAACTTACTATCTGATCAACGACAGCTAGTAAGAAAGACATTTGTGATATTACTATCTGATAACCGACAGCTAGTAAGATAGACATTTCTAACCTTACTATCTGATTAACGACAGCTAGTAAGAAATACATTTGTAATATTACTATCTGATAACCGACAGCTAGTAAGATAGACATTTGTAAACTTACTATCTGATCAACGACAGCTAGTAAGAAAGACATTTGTGATATTACTATCTGATAACCGACAGCTAGTAAGATAGACATTTGTAAACTTACTATCTGATCAACGACAGCTAGTAAGAAAGACATTTGTGATATTACTATCTGATAACCGACAGCTAGTAAGATAGACATTTCTAACCTTACTATCTGATTAACGACAGCTAGTAAGAAATACATTTGTAATATTACTATCTGTTAACCGACAGCTAGTAAGATAGACATTTGTAAACTTACTATCTGATCAACGACAGCTAGTAAGAAAGACATTTGTGATATTACTATCTGATAACCGACAGCTAGTAAGATAGACATTTGTAAACTTACTATCTGATCAACGACAGCTAGTAAGAAAGACATTTGTGATATTACTATCTGATAACCGACAGCTAGTAAGATAGACATTTGTAAACTTACTATCTGATCAACGACAGCTAGTAAGAAAGACATTTGTGATATTACTATCTGATAACCGACAGCTAGTAAGATAGACATTTGTAAACTTACTATCTGATCAACGACAGCTAGTAAGAAAGACATTTGTGATATTACTATCTGATAACCGACAGCTAGTAAGATAGACATTTGTAAACTTACTATCTGATCAACGACAGCTAGTAAGAAAGACATTTGTGATATTACTATCTGATAACCGACAGCTAGTAAGATAGACATTTGTAAACTTACTATCTGATCAACGACAGCTAGTAAGAAAGACATTTGTGATATTACTATCTGATAACCGACAGCTAGTAAGATAGACATTTGTAAACTTACTATCTGATCAACGACAGCTAGTAAGAAAGACATTTGTGATATTACTATCTGATAACCGACAGCTAGTAAGATAGACATTTCTAACCTTACTATCTGATTAACGACAGCTAGTAAGAAATACATTTGTAATATTACTATCTGATAACCGACAGCTAGTAAGATAGACATTTGTAAACTTATTATCTGATCAACGACAGCTAGTAAGAAAGACATTTGTGATATTACTATCTGATAACCGACAGCTAGTAAGATAGACATTTGTAAACTTACTATCTGATCAACGACAGCTAGTAAGAAAGACATTTGTGATATTACTATCTGATAACCGACAGCTAGTAAGATAGACATTTGTAAACTTACTATCTGATCAACGACAGCTAGTAAGAAAGACATTTGTGATATTACTATTTGATAACCGACAGCTAGTAAGATAGACATTTGTAAACTTACTATCTGATCAACGACAGCTAGTAAGAAAGACATTTGTGATATTACTATCTGATAACCGACAGCTAGTAAGATAGACATTTCTAACCTTACTATCTGATTAACGACAGCTAGTAAGAAAGACATTTGTAATATTACTATCTGATAACCGACAGCTAGTAAGAAAGGCATTTGTGATATTACTATCTGATAACCGACAGCTAGTAAGATAGACATTTCTAACCTTACTATCTGATTAACGACAGCTAGTAAGAAAGACATTTGTGATATTACTATCTGATAACCGACAGCTAGTAAGATAGACATTTGTAACCTTACTATCTGATTAACGACAGCTAGTAAGAAAGACATTTGTGATATTACTATCTGATAACCGACAGCTAGTAAGATAGACATTTGTAAACTTACTATCTGATCAACGACAGCTAGTAAGAAAGACATTTGTGATATTACTATCTGATAACCGACAGCTAGTAAGATAGACATTTCTAACCTTACTATCTGATTAACGACAGCTAGTAAGAAAGACATTTGTGATATTACTATCTGATAACCGACAGCTAGTAAGATAGACATTTGTAAACTTACTATCTGATCAACGACAGCTAGTAAGAAAGACATTTGTGATATTACTATCTGATAACCGACAGCTAGTAAGATAGACATTTCTAACCTTACTATCTGATTAACGACAGCTAGTAAGAAAGACATTTGTGATATTACTATCTGATAACCGACAGCTAGTAAGATAGACATTTCTAACCTTACTATCTGATTAACGACAGCTAGTAAGAAAGACATTTGTGATATTACTATTTGATAACCGACAGCTAGTAAGATAGACATTTGTAAACTTACTATCTGATCAACGACAGCTAGTAAGAAAGACATTTGTGATATTACTATCTGATAACCGACAGCTAGTAAGATAGACATTTGTAAACTTACTATCTGATCAACGACAGCTAGTAAGAAATACATTTGTGATATTACTATCTGATAACCGACAGCTAGTAAGATAGACATTTCTAACCTTACTATCTGATTAACTACAGCTAGTAAGAAAGACATTTGTAATATTACTATATGATAACCGACAGCTAGTAAGATAGACATTTCTAACCTTACTATCTAATTAACGACAGCTAGTAAGAAAGACATTTGTGATATTACTATCTGATAACCGACAGCTAGTAAGATAGACATTTCTAACCTTACTATCTGATTAACGACAGCTAGTAAGAAAGACATTTGTAATATTACTATCTGATTAACGACAGCTAGTAAGAAATACATTTGTGATATTACTATCTGATAACCGACAGCTAGTAAGATAGACATTTGTAAACTTACTATCTGATCAACGACAGCTAGTAAGAAATACATTTGTGATATTACTATCTGATAACCGACAGCTAGTAAGATAGACATTTCTAACCTTACTATCTGATTAACGACAGCTAGTAAGAAAGACATTTGTAATATTACTATATGATAACCGACAGCTAGTAAGATAGACATTTCTAACCTTACTATCTAATTAACGACAGCTAGTAAGAAAGACATTTGTGATATTACTATCTGATAACCGACAGCTAGTAAGATAGACATTTCTAACCTTACTATCTGATTAACGACAGCTAGTAAGAAAGACATTTGTAATATTACTATCTGATTAACGACAGCTAGTAAGAAATACATTTGTGATATTACTATCTGATAACCGACAGCTAGTAAGATAGACATTTCTAACCTTACTATCTGATTAACGACAGCTAGTAAGAAAGACATTTGTGATATTACTATCTGATAACCGACAGCTAGTAAGATAGACATTTGTAAACTTACTATCTGATCATCGACAGCTAGTAAGAAAGACATTTGTGATATTACTATCTGATAACCGACAGCTAGTAAGATAGACATTTCTAACCTTACTATCTGATTAACGACAGCTAGTAAGAAAGACATTTGTGATATTACTATCTGATAACCGACAGCTAGTAAGATAGACATTTGTAAACTTACTATCTGATCAACGACAGCTAGTAAGAAAGACATTTGTGATATTACTATCTGATAACCGACAGCTAGTAAGATAGACATTTGTAAACTTACTATCTGATCAACGACAGCTAGTAAGAAAGACATTTGTGATATTACTATCTGATAACCGACAGCTAGTAAGATAGACATTTCTAACCTTACTATCTGATTAATGACAGTAAGAAAGACATTTGTAATATTAGTATCTGATAAACGACAGCTAAAAATATAGACATTTGTAATTTTATTATCTGATCAACGACAGCTAGTAAGCTATACATTTCTAATATTACTATCTGATAACCGACAGCTAGTAAGCTATACATTTCTAATATTACTATCTGATCAACGACAGCTAGTAAGCTATACATTTCTAATATTACTATCTGATAACCGACAGCTAGTAAGCTATACATTTCTAATATTACTATCTGATAACCGACAGCTAGTAAGCTATACATTTCTAATATTACTATCTGATAACCGACAGCTAGTATGAAAGATGTTCGTCATATTACTATCTGATAACCGACAGCTAGTAAGCTATACATTTCTAATATTACTATCTGATAACCGACAGCTAGTATGAAAGATGTTCGTCATATTACTATCTGATAACCGACAGCTAGTATGAAAGATGTTCGTCATATTACTATCTGATAACCAACAGCTAGTAAGATAGACATTAGTAATATAGTAGAGCATCGAATTAATTGGTTCTGGGAACTGTACGGATTTCAGATTTGTTCGGATTTTCGAACGTAACCTTGAAACTCCTAGTTACACTAAAAATGTTAAGATAAATGAAAATAAACACTTTATGTACTTACATACGTGCCATATTAACTATTGTACTTTGTAGGAATGTTTAGTAATAACATTTACAATAAAACTAAAGTCAATGAAAATGGTTGGAAATATTATAAAAATACGAGTTGTCTTCTAAGTCTCGTACCGTAGCGGATTATCAAGACCTTCTATTGATATCAATAATTTTGTGGAAACGTCGATATACTATACGGGTTATCGCACCACACCTCAAGGTGTGAGTCAATGTTTAGGTGATAGATTGAATATTTTACGAACAGATTTTATATGATTTTGCGTTCAATTTTGTATGACTCCAATAGTAATTTTATTACCAAAAAATAAATTGAATTTCGGTTGATATGTTGCATAGTTGTTGAATTATGTTTATTTATAACTGTTTACGAAGTGTGGCTATAAATTTAGGCCTAAAATAATAATGGGAAGTTCCTTCGTAATTGAGTTTTTATAGGCCTATACCATATTGATCGAATGATAGATATTTTTTCCCACAGGTTATCACTTAAAGTCTCAATATAATCGATTTGAGTAAATAACAGTAAATAGTCAGACTACAGATTTTAAATTCATTTTACACAGTGCCATAATTTAAACTTTGATTGAAACTTATAACTAACCTAAACACAACTTCAACATTCAAAACTAAAGGCAAACAAATAAACCAGACAAAGGGCAAACTATCTGTGACCTGTGACTAATAGTTTAGACAGATTCGAATTGCAACGCATTAGCTGTAATGTAACATGCTCTCTAGATCGACGTCGCTGCCTCCTTGAACCAGAAACAGTTACTAATGCGGTTGCATTATTTCGGTTGGATTCGATCTATTCAAGCTCCCTTGATTTCGCATCAGTAGCAAACTGATGCGATTACATTCTCGTATCTATTCTGTCTGTGTACTGGAAGCCTTTGAGTGTCTTTACCTAGTTGGCAGCTGTTGTACGATCAGCTGATTTTATTTATAAATAATATTTATATCAAGCACATAATTTGCTTTAAATTAAAATTAAAATTAGACCAAAGTATAGAAAAATGTTGAATGTTTGTTATAGCAAGTTTTACCATGAGTTTTTAATTTTACAAACGTTCCCAACACGGAAGTGAAGACGATGAAGATGATAAATGACTAATATAAAACGGCTCCACAAAGAAATAGAAAAAGCGAAAAATAATATAATAAACGTTTGCACAATTATTAATACAGAGGTAGCTGTTGGTTTGGTATAATAATTATTCTATGCCATGAAAGGTTTTCGAGAAAATTGGGGCAGGAAAGTTGTTTAAAAAACTGTTTTTTTTTCAGCAAAATGGGGTTCATTTTTAGACTTCTTCATTTTTAGACTAAAAGTAAGTATTATGCAAACTTTGAACACGCTTTCGTTCTACAAGCAATCCGAGTTAGAAGTTTTACAGATATAATTCTAGCAAACTGTTCTTCGAATGCTTCTGTAACACTCTTCGCTCATATAGATGTGTTCGTGACAGTATGGTTTGCTGTATAGACGCTGCAGATATGCGGGTATGCGTTGTTTGAATGTCGCAACGTGATGTTGCTAAAGCCATTAGCCTACAACTCATCGTATCGTGTATTTATAAGGCAGCGGCCATGTTATCACATACCTCGATATAGAATACATTCACATGTCTTGCGAGTAAAGGAATCGGTTTCTGTGGCCCTGACGACGCGAGACCGACTACGCACCAACAAATACTGGTAGGAAAACAGCTAGTAGCCTAACAGATTAGTAAGTAGTCTATAACCATTATGACATACAAAGGGTTAGAAGGTATGACCGTTATGGTATACAAAGGATTAGTAAGCATAACCGTTATGCATACAAAGGATTAGTAAATATGCCCGTTATAACACAGAAATCATTAGTAAGTATGCCATTATAGCATAGAAAGGATTAGTAAGTATGACCGTTATAGCATAGAAAGGATTAGTAAGTATGACCGTTACGGCATACAAAACATTAGTAGGTATGACTGTTATAGCATATAAACGATCAGTAAGTATGCCCGTTATAACACAGAAAGGATTAGTAAGTATGATCGTTATAGCATAGAAAGGATTACTAAGTATGACCGTTACGACATACAAAACATTAGTAGGTATGACTGTTATAGCATACAAAGGATCAGTAAGTATGCCCGTTATAACACAGAAAGGATTAGTAAGTATGATCGTTATAGCATAGAAAGGATTACTAAGTATGACCGTTACGGCATACAAAACATTAGTAGGTATGACTGTTATAGCATACAAAGGATCAGTAAGTATGCCCGTTATAACACAGAAAGGATTAGTAAGTATGATCGTTATAGCATAGAAAGGATTACTAAGTATGACCGTTACGGCATACAAAACATTAGTAGGTATGACTGTTATAGCATACAAAGGATCAGTAAGTATGCCCGTTATAACACAGAAAGGATTAGTAAGTATGATCGTTATAGCATAGAAAGGATTAGTAAGTATGATCGTTATAACACAGAAAGGATTAGTAAGTATGCCCGTTATAACACAGAAAGGATTAGTAAGTATGATCGTTATAGCATAGAAAGGATTACTAAGTATGACCGTTACGGCATACAAAACATTAGTAGGTATGACTGTTATAGCATACAAAGGATCAGTAAGTATGCCCGTTATAACACAGAAAGGATTAGTAAGTATGATCGTTATAGCATAGAAAGGATTAGTAAGTATGATCGTTATAACACAGAAAGGATTAGTAAGTATGCCCGTTATAACACAGAAAGGATTAGTAAGTATGCCCGTTATAACACAGAAAGGATTAGTAAGTATGCCCGTTATAACACAGAAAGGATTAGTAAGTATGCCCGTTATAACACAGAAAGGATTAGTAAGTATGATCGTTATAACATAGAAAGGATTAGTAAGTATGACCGTTATAGCATAGAAAGGATTAGTAAGTATGACCGTTACGGCATACAAAACATTAGTAGGTATGACTGTTATAACACAGAAAGGATTAGTAAGTATGACCGTTATAACACAGAAAGGATTAGTAAGTATGATCGTTATAGCATAGAAAGGATTACTAAGTATGACCGTTACGGCATACAAAACATTAGTAGGTATGACTGTTATAGCATACAAAGGATCAGTAAGTATGACCGTTATAACACAGAAAGGATTAGTAAGTATGATCGTTATAGCATAGAAAGGATTACTAAGTATGACCGTTACGGCATACAAAACATTAGTAGGTATGACTGTTATAACACAGAAAGGATTAGTAAGTATGACCGTTATAACACAGAAAGGATTAGTAAGTATGATCGTTATAGCATAGAAAGGATTAGTAAGTATGACCATTATAGCATAGAAAGGATTAGTAAGTATGACCGTTATAGCATAGAAAGGATTAGTAAGTATGATCGTTATAACACAGAAAGGATTAGTAAGTATGCCCGTTATAACACAGAAAGGATTAGTAAGTATGCCCGTTATAACACAGAAAGGATTAGTAAGTATGACCGTTATAGCATACAAAGGATCAGTAAGTATGCCCGTTATAACACAGAAAGGATTAGTAAGTATGATCGTTATAGCATAGAAAGGATTAGTAAGTATGATCGTTATAACACAGAAAGGATTAGTAAGTATGCCCGTTATAGCATAGAAAGGATTAGTAAGTATGATCGTTATAACACAGAAAGGATCAGTAAGTATGCCCGTTATAACACAGAAAGGATTAGTAAGTATGCCCGTTATAACACAGAAAGGATTAGTAAGTATGATCGTTATAGCATAGAAAGGATTAGTAAGTATGACCATTATAGCATAGAAAGGATTAGTAAGTATGACCGTTATAGCATAGAAAGGATTAGTAAGTATGACCGTTACGGCATACAAAACATTAGTAGGTATGACTGTTATAACACAGAAAGGATTAGTAAGTATGACCGTTATAACACAGAAAGGATTAGTAAGTATGATCGTTATAGCATAGAAAGGATTACTAAGTATGACCGTTACGGCATACAAAACATTAGTAGGTATGACTGTTATAGCATACAAAGGATCAGTAAGTATGCCCGTTATAACACAGAAAGGATTAGTAAGTATGACCGTTACGGCATACAAAACATTAGTAGGTATGATTTGTTATAGCATAGAAAAGATAAGTAAGTATGACCGTTACGGCATAAAAAACATTAGTAGGTATGACTGTTATAGCATACAAAGGATCAGTAAGTATGCCCGTTATAACACAGAAAGGATTAGTAAGTATGATCGTTATAGCATAGAAAGGATTACTAAGTATGACCGTTACGGCATACAAAACATTAGTAGGTATGACTGTTATAGCATACAAAGGATCAGTAAGTATGCCCGTTATAACACAGAAAGGATTAGTAAGTATGATCGTTATAGCATAGAAAGGATTACTAAGTATGACCGTTACGGCATACAAAACATTAGTAGGTATGACTGTTATAGCATACAAAGGATCAGTAAGTATGCCCGTAATAACACAGAAAGGATTAGTAAGTATGATCGTTATAGCATAGAAAGGATTACTAAGTATGACCGTTATGGCATACAAAACATTAGTAGGTATGACTGTTATAACACAGAAAGGATTAGTAAGTATGGCCATTATAGCATAGAAAGGATTAGTAAGTATGATCGTTATAGCATAGAAAGGATTAGTAAGTATGACCGTTATAGCATAGAAAGGATTAGTAAGTATGACCGTTATAGCATAGAAAGGATTAGTAAGTATGACCGTTACGGCATACAAAACATTAGTAGGTATGATTTGTTATAGCATAGAAAAGATAAGTAAGTATGACCGTTACGGCATACAAAACATTAGTAGGTATGACTGTTATAGCATACAAAGGATCAGTAAGTATGCCCGTTATAACACAGAAAGGATTAGTAAGTTTGCCCGTTATGGCATACAAAGGATAAGTAAGTATACCCGTTATAACACAGAAAGGATTAGTAAGTAAGCCCGTTATAACACAGAAAGGATTATTAAGTATGACCGTTACAGCATAGAAAGGATCAGTAAGTATACCCGTTATAACACAGAAAGGATTAGTAGGTATGACTGTTATAGCATACAAAGGATCAGTAAGTATGCCCGTTATAACACAGAAAGGATTAGTAAGTTTGGCCGTTATGGCATACAAAGGATAAGTAAGTATACCCGTTATAACACAGAAAGGATTAGTAAGTATGCCCGTTATAACACAGAAAGGATTAGTAAGTATGATCGTTATAGCATAGAAAGGATTACTAAGTATGACCGTTACGGCATACAAAACATTAGTAGGTATGACTGTTATAACACAGAAAGGATTAGTAAGTATGGCCATTATAGCATAGAAAGGATTAGTAAGTATGATCGTTATAGCATAGAAAGGATTAGTAAGTATGCCCGTTATAGCATAGAAAGGATTAGTAAGTATGACCGTTATAGCATAGAAAGGATTAGTAAGTATGACCGTTACGGCATACAAAACATTAGTAGGTATGATTTGTTATAGCATAGAAAAGATAAGTAAGTATGACCGTTACGCCATACAAAACATTAGTAGGTATGACTGTTATAGCACACAAAGGATCAGTAAGTATGGCCGTTATAACACAGAAAGGATTAGTAAGTTTGCCCGTTATGGCATACAAAGGATAAGTAAGTATACCCGTTATAACACAGAAAGGATTAGTAAGTATGCCCGTTATAACACAGAAATTATTATTAAGTATGACCGTTACAGCATAGAAAGGATCAGTAAGTATACCCGTTATAACACAGAAAGGATTAGTAAGTATGCCCGTTATAACACAGAAAGGATTAGTAAGTATGCCCGTTATAACACAGAAAGGATTAGTAAGTATGCCCGTTATAACACAGAAAGGATTATTAAGTATGACCGTTATAGCATAGAAAGGATCAGTAAGTATACCCGTTATAACACAGAAAGGATTAGTAAGTATACCCGTTATGACACAGAAAGGATTAGTAAGTATGACCGTTATGGCACAGACAGGATTAGTAAATATGCCCGTTATGGCATATAAAGGATCAGTAAGTATGCCCGTTATGGCATACAAAGGATAAGTAAGTATGCCCGTTATAACACAGAAAGGATTAGTAAGTATGCCCGTTGTGGCACAGAAAGGATTAGTAAGTATAACCGTTATGGTATATACAAAGGATTAGTAAGTATGGCCCTAATGACATAAAGAGGAATAGAAAGTACGACCGTTATAACACACAAAGGATTAGAAAGAATTGTGAAAGCCTAAAATCCTCAGTTAGAGGATAATATAGGAGATCATGGAAATATGTATACAAGGTAAAGTAGTAGGCCTACCTGAAGTAGAGCCACTGGGCATAAAGAGGTGACTATCCTTGTAAGGAGGTTGCAACTCCTTGTGAGTGGGATGAAGTAGAGATGAATGGCATTGGGTTGGGCTGAGGAAAGGATATAAAGATTCCATGGTCCTGGAAATAGGGATAATTATGCACTAGCGTAGACACGACCGCTTATTTCAAGTAGACTTGCTTTTTGAGTTGAGGGGGATTGACAGGTGTCTACCCGCTATCAGAAAAAAATTGAAACCTCATCAGCTGTAACAGAAATACCATTATTTTCTCTTTATAAGTCTGATCTGATCTCCAAGAACCTGTCTAGCCCTCGTGAGAGGCATGATCTTGCGTCTAACATGCGTATTCATCCAGGATGTTTGCGTACCGAGAATGAAGGATTCAGAATTAATTGTCTATGTACCATGACATTTCCGTGGAGAATAGGAAGACAATAAAATTAAACAGTTCGTTGTCACTTTAAGAGCGGAATGAAATAAACCTGAGTAAAAGAAACCCCACGACAGATTATGGAGGAATTCTTTGGGGCTGATGTGAAATTAGGCGAGCAAGCGGTTATCGAAGTGCACTCGAAACTAACAGATATTGAAATAAACAGTGTTATCAGAATATTTTCAGTTAGACATCATAAACGAATTGCGTCTGTAAATATCGGATATTTCCTATTGCGTTGGAAAGGTAGTTAAGCTGGAGAAAGTAAAGCTTGACTGCTTAGCCAGCCTCAGGAGCAGACAAAGGCAGGAGTACTGATTGGGAAACTTTATCATACAACGCCACAGACGAGGCAAATCCCTTGCGTATATCAGGATAAAACCAGCTTCCCGCAGGAACTCACAACGTGCGTACGATTATTCTAAAGCGCTTCCGATCAAATTTAATCCTTTGTAGTGTAAGCTGTAAGGAGCAGCGTATAACCTATCGATCAATATTTCGTGCGACACTGAGCACCGAAGATTGAATTAAGTGGCGCTTTGAATGAATTTAACTCTCTGGGGTTTAACGATGCTGTAAGCTCCAGCGTAGAGGCTTACAATCAATCTTTTATCCCATCCAGCGGCATCGATTAAAGATTGAACTAAAGCAACGTCGAGTGATATTACTTACATCCATAACACACATCGGCAGTTGTCATTTCATTAGAGTATTATAGATAGTGCGTTTCTTTGCTTCTTAACCGATTCTGGTTTTAGTTTTGACAAACATGCATGCATTTAATCACCCCTTGAATGAGAAATGTTTTAAGCAAGACCAATGCTGGGAAATAAATTCACCGCGGTGTAGACGGTAGCTGTGCGTGCGGTATCTCTTTACTATCAGTTCTTAATAGCATCGTTAGGTTTCTGCTGTTGCTTGTAGTACTTATCCTACGATCTCTGATCTGTGACTAACAGCTAATAAAATAGTTGTTTAGCGATTATCACATAATCGTGAATATTAAAGACAAAACGACGCCTAGAAAAAGACAGTAAAAAACAGAAAACTTTGGAATATTGCAAGATTATATTACAAAATGTACAAGACAATCTGC
>JBAIZL010000007.1:49078738-49116238 GCA_036971475.1 Prosapia bicincta | reverse complement strand
CCCTACGCAAAACCAGATTTAGTAATTATTTCCGAACAAGATTATTAAATAAACAGAACATTAAATAAAATTCCATATTAAATAAATATATATCAGCAATAAATATGTAGATTTAATAAATAAACAATACTAAATAAATTAATTAAAACAAGTAGTTTAGTAAAATTGATAAAATATTTAATAAATAGAAAGAAATTACAAAGTTATTTATCATAAGTTACAAAAAATATTATAAAATTCATACAAATAAATAGAAGAAATGAAATAAAACGAAAATTTGATTTTAGAATAAAATATAGCAAGAATAAAAACTAAATAGTTTTAAAGTAGTAAGGATGAAATCTAAGTCATTGTTACAAATAAGAAAAATAAAAGTAAGACAAGTATTAAAGTTACTAATTAACATATCATTGGAATATAAATATAATAGAAAATAAGTAGAATATAATTGTAATTAATAATAATAATAATACTAAAAGCAAGTGACGTAAGAAGGCGATGATACGGTCAATGGCCCCGTCTCGTCCCTCCACACCCACTTTATATTTCCTCAAAGTTTGAAACAAAGGAACATCGGCCAAATCAAAACATACAACACGTAAGTTGTTATTGTGATGGTACCTTCACAAAACTTACATATTGGAGGATATTTACGACGCATCAAATATCCACGAGTAAAAAAGAGTTACTGATCCGGAGGCGAGTAACCACCACTTCGTCAGTACGTCTCGACATAACAGAAACCCTCTCTATGACGGACTGTATCCTTACATTCCTTCGTCAGTGATTCAGTCATTGCCCATCTTTATTCCAAACAGCGAATAATTCATTAACATAAAATATATAAAAAAAATATAAAAATGCCATGTACTACTAGTAGTAGATAGTATGATATTTGAAGCTGTTTTCGATACTTATATGTTTTCAAGTATTCTGCAGTATCCCTTACTTTTACCCCTTAATTAAGGGATTATGTATTTCACACAAAATGTCCCAATTTAATTAGCTCGCAAAGAACACATACCGAAGAACCCTTTCAAAAATAGTAGACAAACATTTGTGGGAAAATCTAGATTTAAATATAGTTAATATTTTAAGAAAAACAAAGAGTTGCGCAGTAAGAGTAGAGGAAAGTAGATGCGTCTTAACTCATGTAGATACATCTTCACTCATGTAGATGCGTCTTCACTCATGTAGATGCGTCATCACTCATGTAGATGCGTCTTAACTCATGTAGATACATCTTCACTCATGTAGATGCGTTTTAACTCATGTAGATGCGTCTTAACTCATGTAGATACATCTTCACTCATGTAGATGGGTCTTAACTCATGTAGATGCGTCTTAACTCATGTAGATACATCTTCACTCATGTAGATGCGTTTTAACTCATGTAGATGCGTCTTAACTCATGTAGATGGGTCTTCACTCATGTAGATGCGTCTTAACTCAAGTAGATACATCTTCACTCATGTAGATGCGTTTTAACTCATGTAGATGCGTCTTAACTCATGTAGATGGGTCTTCACTCATGTAGATGCGTCTTAACTCATGTAGATACATCTTCACTCATATAGATGCGTTTTAACTCATGTAGATGGGTCTTAACTCATGTAGATGCGTCTTAACTCATGTAGATGCATCTTAACTCATGTAGATGGGTTTTAACTCATGTAGATGGGTCTTAACCCACGAAGATGGGTCTTAACTCATGTAGATGAGACTTAACTCATGTAGATGCATCTTAACTCATGTAGATTCGTCTTAGCTCATGTAGATGCATGTTAACTCACGTAAATGGATCTTAACTCATGTAGATGCGTCATAACTCATTTAGATGAGTCTTAACTCATGTAGATGGGTTTTAAATCATGTAGATGGGTCTTAACTCATGTAGATGAGTCTTAACTCATGTAGATGCATCTTAACTCATGTAGATGGGTCTTAACTCATGTAGATTGGTCTTAACTCATGTAGATGGGTATTAACTCATGTAGATGGGTCTTAACTCGTGTAGATGCGTCTTAACTGCATCACGCCACCCTACGCAACCATTCTAGTTCTCGGAAAGATTCATTTATTACACAAAAATTTTAAAATAATAAATGAAACTTTAACAGTTTTATTATTTTGTGAGAGATAGTCTGTGGTTTTTCACAGAGTTACTTTTTTACCTGATTTATACTTTAGAAAATAAGGTTAGTTATCTCCTATTATCAAAGTTATCCTAGTTATCTCCTATCATCAAAGTTATCCTAGGTATCTCCTATTATCAAAGTTATCCTAGTTATCTCCTATTATCAAAGTTATCCTAGTTATCTCCTATTATCAAAGTTATCCTAGTTATCTCCTATTATCAAAGTTATCCTAGTTATCTCCTATTATCAAAGTTATCCTAGTTATCTCCTATTATCAAAGTTATCGTAGTTATCCTATTATCACTATTTTTTCACTTGAAAATTAACTTTATTTAAACTTACATACAAATTATAATGGCTAGGCACGGACTTCAAACTTCCACTTTTTCTACCGGGATGCGTTAGAGCCAACACCTTGAAACCTAACAAATTTTTGGTAAACCCTAACAACAGATATTTGCCTCCTCTATTTAGTGCTAGGAAAAATCTTTTATTTCCGCCACGTGCTTAACCCTTTCTTCAACACACCTGCAAAACCTAACTATCTACGTACATTTATCCTTACTTTTGGTGCTCGCTACAGTATAATCACGATCCTCTCTCTCTCTCTCTTTCACACTCTCTCTCTCTCTCTCTCTCTCTCTCTCTCTATATATATATATATATATATATATATATATATATATATATATATATATATATATGCTGATACGTATTCCTTCACGGATGGAAAAATATGATGAATTGTTACTATCTGGAGTACATCCGTTCATTCTGCAGTCCATAAATTCGCAGTTCCGACGTTTCGCTAGAATCTCATCCAGCATTGACGAGGTGAACCCAACAACAGTAGAAAGCGAGTCTGCTGTTGTTGGGTTCACCTCGTCAATGCTGGATGAGATTCTAGCGAAACGTCGGAGCTGCGAATTTATGGACTGCAGAATGAACGGATCCTGAGAACACACGTTCATTTTGTAGTGCATAAAATAACAGTTCCGAAGTTTCGCTAGAATCTCTAGCATTGACGAGGTGAACCCAACAACAGTAGAAGATCGAGTCTACTGTTGTTGGGTTCACCTCGTCAATGCTGGATGAGATTCTAGCGAAACGTCGGAGCTGCGAATTTATGGACTGCAGAATGAACGGATCCTGAGAACACACGTTCATTTTGTAGTGCATAAAATAACAGTTCCGAAGTTTCGCTAGAATCTCTAGCATTGACGAGGTGAACCCAACAACAGTAGAAGATCGAGTCTACTGTTGTTGGGTCCACCTCGTCAATGCTGGATGAGATTCTAGCGAAACGTCGGAGCTGCGAATTTATGGACTGCAGAATGAACGGATCCTGAGAACACACGTTCATTTTGTAGTGCATAAAATAACAGTTCCGAAGTTTCGCTAGAATCTCTAGCATTGACGAGGTGAATCCAACAAGTTCAAATTCGCACTTGATTTGTTGTACAATTGACGTACTCCAGATATTAACAACTCATCATATTTTTCCATCCATGAATGAATACGTATCACCATATATATATATATATATATATATATATATATATATATATTGAGATTTTTT
Organism: Prosapia bicincta; assembly: GCA_036971475.1. Lineage (NCBI taxonomy): Eukaryota > Metazoa > Arthropoda > Insecta > Hemiptera > Cercopidae > Prosapia > Prosapia bicincta. The sequence goes on along the minus strand of JBAIZL010000007.1, from coordinate 49,112,521 downwards.
TCTGTTATAAATAAATAAATAATAATTTCTATCTCAAAGACAGGGATATTTTTTTTGAACAAATAATCGTTCAAAACCTTTCGCCATTTGACAGTATTAGAACAACACTATCAAGAACAATGTTTGACAAACAACTTTACACTTATACCATTGATATATATACTGCAATGTTGCCATATCAACAATGATTCTGTATTAGTATTATTCCAAGACCTCAGTCGTATGCGAGTTAGTTTGGTTTCAATCTAAAAACCACAACTCTGGGATGTTAAATTTGAGTAATGTTGATTTAATGAAAATGGAATTTTCATTTGTCTTCGTTGTTCGAAATATTTTTCTAAACTAAATACGTTTTAATTCCATTCAGTGTGTATCGAATTTTATTAAACCACTTCGCTTTCGATGATTCTGAAAAACGTTTAATTTCCTAAAGTCAATCAAATTTACTTCTGAGGTCGGTTGGTTAAAGCTGATTGTGAGAATTTCTTAAACAAAAGTTGTTCGTTGATCAAATATGTAGGTTCAGTGTTAACTTGCCTTATTCAGTGTTAACTTGCCTTATTCAGTGTTAACTTGCCTTATTCAGTGTTAACTTGCCTTATTCAGTTCTAACTTGCCTTATTCAGTGTTAACTTGCCTTATTCAGTGTTAACTTGCCTTATTCAGTGTTAACTTGCCTTATTCAGTGTTAACTTGCCTTATTCAGTGTTAACTTGCCTTATTCAGTGTTAACTTGCCTTATTCAGTGTTAACTTGCCTTATTCAGTGTTAACTTGCCTTATTCAGTGTGTTTCTTCTGACTGTTTTCATTGAAATATTCAACTAAAATGTTACTTTAGAATACTCCAATTACATAGTAATAGTACCACACAGAAAAGAATGAACTACGAGCTTTCAGGCTGTTGGTATTGTGTTTACAATGGGGGTTCTTTATGGCAGCGTGTCGTTTCTGTTTCTTCTGTGGTTGCTTTCATAACCATCTGTGCAATAGAATTGTAAGGAATTACCGCTCTGTGTACGCTGTGCAAATTACTACATTAACACATAACTTAAAGTTAAAATGAAAAAAAAACACCGTTTCCCAACTTATTATAGGTAAAAGATTGCTGGAGTAAAGACGTTGGCCTGTATGTTCTTTGGTCTATAAAATAATGCCGAGTTTAGCAAAAACAGGTCTGGCGCGACAAAGTAGGTTATATCAGTTTATGTCAAAGTAAGGTTATGTATTGTTGTAATATTCTATGTTTCTGTTAGGTTGTACATTAATATGTTGAGTCCTATAATTTTCTGTCACTCCAAAGGTTGTCGCATTAAATCTTGTCGACGAGTTTAGGACAACCGCTATCAATCAGAACATTCCATATTTGTATATAGAAAGCTCTGACTGATGGAGAGCCTCCGAAATGCCTTAGAACTATCACGCTTAACATTCTGAGCTTATGGAAAGCGTGATTCTGAGCTCATTCTGAGCTTTGGTGTATTGTGCCATGAAATTATATTTTCTACTTAAATATATTACAGTTAGCTACAAAGCGTTCGGTTAGGATAGGTTTGGTTACAAAAAAATAAAAATTAATTTTTCCAATATAAGCTAACGTTAATATATGACTGGAAAATTATTTGTGAGATAAAATTATGAACTATTTATAAGCAATTTATAACGGTTAATAAAACTGATTGCGCACAACAGTGTATGTTTTTAAAAAATTCTATCAAACATGTTTCTTTAAAGTCACAAGTTGTTTTCTTTAGCGTAAAACATTCACTGTAAAAACAAAATCAGTAAACGTTTTTTTACCAGTGAATGTTTTACAATGATGAAGAGAACTTGAAATGTTTCCGAAACATGTTTGTTAAAATAACTGTACGGTTAAGTGAGTTTTATGTACTGACTTCAGATTATAACAGTTTTATGTACTGACTTCAGATTATAACAGTTTTATGTACTGACTTCAGATTATAACAGTTTTATGTACTGACTTCAGATTATAACAGTTTTATGTACTGACTTCAGATTATAACAGTTTTATGTACTGACCTCAGATTATAACAGTTTTATGTACTGACTTCAGATTATAACAGTTTTATGTACTGACTTCAGATTATAACAGTTTTATGTACTGACTTCAGATTATAACAGTTTTATGTACTGACTTCAGATTATAACAGTTTTATGTACTGACCTCAGATTATAACAGTTTTATGTACTGACTTCAGATTATAACAGTTTTATGTACTGACTTCAGATTATAACAGTTTTATGTACTGACTTCAGATTATAACAGTTTTATGTACTGACTTCAGATTATAACAGTTTTATGTACTGACTTCAGATTATAACAGTTTTATGTACTGACTTCAGATTATAACAGTTTTATGTACTGACCTCAGATTATAACAGTTTTATGTACTGACTTCAGATTATAACAGTTTTATGTACTGACTTCAGATTATAACAGTTTTATGTACTAACTTCAGATTATAACAGTTTTATGTACTGACTTCAGATTATAACAGTTTTATGTACTGACTTCAGATTATAACAGTTTTATGTACTGACTTCAGATTATAACAGTTTTATGTACTGACTTCAGATTATAACAGTTTTATGTACTGACTTCAGATTATAACAGTTTTATGTACTGACTTCAGATTATAACAGTTTTATGTACTGACTTAAGATTATAACAGTTTTATGTACTGACTTCAGATTATAACAGTTTTATGTACTGACCTCAGATTATAACAGTTTTATGTACTGACTTCAGATTATAACAGTTTTATGTACTGACTTCAGATTATAACAGTTTTATGTACTGACTTCAGATTATAACAGTTTTATGTACTGACTTCAGATTATAACAGTTTTATGTACTGACCTCAGATTATAACAGTTTTATGCACTGACTTCAGATTAAAACAGTTTTATGTACTGACTTCAGATTATAACAGTTTTATGTACTGACTTCAGATTATAACAGTTTTATGTACTGACTTCAGATTATAACAGTTTTATGTACTGACTTCAGATTATAACAGCTTTATGTACTGACTTCAGATTATAACAGTTTTATGTACTGACTTCAGATTATAACAGTTTTATGTACTGACTTCAGATTATAACAGTTTTATGTACTGACTTCAGATTATAACAGTTTTATGTACTGACTTCAGATTATAACAGTTTTATGTACTGACTTAAGATTATAACAGTTTTATGTACTGACTTCAGATTATAACAGTTTTATGTACTGACCTCAGATTATAACAGTTTTATGTACTGACTTCAGATTATAACAGTTTTATGTACTGACTTCAGATTATAACAGTTTTATGTACTGACTTCAGATTATAACAGTTTTATGTACTGACTTCAGATTATAACAGTTTTATGTACTGACTTCAGATTATAACAGTTTTATGTACTGACTTCAGATTATAACAGTTTTATGTACTGACTTCAGATTATAACAGTTTTATGTACTGACTTCAGATTATAACAGTTTTATGTACTGACTTCAGATTATAACAGCTTTATGTACTGACTTCAGATTATAACAGTTTTATGTACTGACTTCAGATTATAACAGTTTTATGTACTGACTTCAGATTATAACAGTTTTATGTACTGACTTCAGATTATAACAGTTTTATGTACTGACTTCAGATTATAACAGTTTTATGTACTGACTTCAGATTATAACAGTTTTATGTACTGACTTCAGATTATAACAGTTTTATGTACTGACTTCAGATTATAACAGTTTTATGTACTGACTTCAGATTATAACAGTTTTATGTACTGACTTCAGATTATAACAGTTTTATGTACTGACTTCAGATTATAACAGTTTTATGTACTGACTTCAGATTATAACAGTGTTATGTACTGTTATAACACGGTTTATAAATAGTTTATAAGGTAACGTACTACTGAATTGGAAGTTACGTAAGGAAAACTGTTACGATTTTATAACTAAACCTGTTTTAGCCAGGTAGTATGTTGCTATGCGGAAGTGGCGTGGTGGTTAGTGCCTAAAACCTAAGGGGCTGCAGATTGTAAGTGTTAGTTTTTTTAAAAGCAAGGAAATAGTAATCATAAAAACGTAAAGGGCTGTTATAAAGGAAAATATATACCGCTTAATACTTAGTGATTTATTCTATTGTAGGAAATATATTAGAATTTTTATTAATACTTATTTAAGAGATTAAATATCAAGGTATAAGTTTATTTATTAACAAACTAATCTCAATTCATTCTTAACTGAGAATATCAACAAACTCGGAGCGGAGATGCTTCTCTTCGGACGGAGCCGATCTTAACCGAACACTCCCGAGGTTGCAACCCGTCTACAAACCTAAGGAGCCATACAGCCCTGCCTAGTTGTTTTAGTATCTCTGGACCCTAATGCCTTTCTCCATTAGGAGTGACGAGGTTGAGACTGTCTGAGAGAACGGTCACACGGTCGCTGCAGTTCTGACGGTTTTATTATTATTTATAATGATGGACCATGTTATATCATGAATAATCGCTCGTAACAATGTACATAATTCTTACACTGTAAATAATTTTATTATTATTTTTTTTGCGATTGTGCTGTGGTTTTGGGCGTTGCCCAGCCGTACAACTTGCTCACGAGGAGCCACTGCTACACGGTGATAGGCAACTTGCTCACGAGGCGCCACTGCTACACGGTGATAGGCAACTTGCTCACGAGGAGCCACTGCTACACGGTGATAGCATTAAATAATATTTTGTGTTATAAAGAAACCTATGGCTTATATAATTTGTAAATTGTTACTATGTTTGAGTTTTTTCAAATTTAAACTATTATCTATTGTTTGCGAGATTTAAAATAAATTTTAGTCTACTTGTTAAGGATGTACTTTTAAGTAAGTTTAAAAAGTTGTTTCAGCCGATCTTTGTAAGTTATTAAAGTGTCTTTTATTTTATCCCTGCCCATTTTATGTTCTTAAAGCTTTCATTAGGCATGTAGGTGTTGGAACTATTTTCAAACCACTTGATACTTTTTTAGTAACCGTGCAAATGTTTTCTTCAATTAAAACACGTGCGCGGGTATTTATATACGTCAATTTTAGTGTTCTCTCTTGTATCTTTATTTGTAATCATATCTTGAAAAGTTTACAACAGTTGTTTTAGTAGGTTTATGTCATTCTGTCAAGTCTTTTGAGATAAGTTTAAATTTATGATCTACATCTCCCGAACCTGCATTACTGTTTCTAAAATTGATGAAAATATAATTTTTGTTTTATCTTTTATAATTTATACTAATTGAAACCTAAAAATAAAACCTGTACAGTAAAATTTCTCAACTTTTTCTCTTGCATTCTTTGTTTAAATCATTGTAAATTTGGATCACTAAAAAAATTAAAAGAATAATAATTAAACCTTTATTTTGTTTTAAATAAGCGTTCTTTAACTGATATACGTTCTTTTACTGATCTACGTTCTTTTACTGATCTACGTTCTTTTACTGATCTACGTTCTTTTACTGATCTACGTTCTTTTACTGATATACGTTCTTTTACTGATCTACGTTCTTTTACTGATATACGTTCTTTTACTGATATACGTTCTTTTACTGATATAGATTCTTTTACTGATCTACGTTCTTTTACTGATCTACGTTCTTTTACTGATCTATGTTCTTTTACTGATCTACGTTCTTTTACTGATCTACGTTCTTTTACTAACATACGTTCCTTTACTGATCTACGTTCTTTTACTAATATACGTTCCTTTACTGATCTACGTTCTTTTACTGATCTACGTTATTTTACTGATATGCGTTCTTTTACTGATCTACGTTCTTTTACTGATCTACGTTCTTTTACTGATCTACGTTCTTTTACTAATATACGTTCTTTTACTGATCTACGTTCCTTTACTGATCTACGTTCTTTTACTGATCTACGTTCTTTTACTGATATACGTTCCTTTACTGATATACGTTCTTTTACTAATATACGTTCTCTTACTAATATACGTTCTTTTACTGATCTACGTTCTTTTACTAATATACGTTCCTTTACTGATCTACGTTCTTTTACTGATCTACGTTCCTTTACTGATCTACGTTCTTTTACTGATATGCGTTCTTTTACTGATCTACGTTCTTTTACTGATCTACGTTCTTTTACTGATCTACGTTCTTTTACTAATATACGTTCTTTTACTGATCTACGTTCTTTTACTAATATACGTTCCTTTACTGATCTACGTTCTTTTACTGATCTACGTTCCTTTACTGATCTACGTTCTTTTACTGATCTACGTTCTTTTACTGATATACGTTCCTTTAGTGATATACGTTCTTTTACTAATATACGTTCTTTTACTGATCTACGTTCTTTTACTGATCTACGTTCCTTTACTGATCTACGTTCATTTACTGATCTACGTTCTTTTACTAATATATGTTCCTTTACTGATCTACGTTCTTTTACTGATCTACGTTATTTTACTGATATGCGTTCTTTTACTGATCTACGTTCTTTTACTGATCTACATTCTTTTACTGATATGCGTTCTTTTACTGATATACGTTCTTTTAATTGTGTAAAAATCTATCTCAAGTAAAGATCTTCTACCTGTAGACATTTGTTGTTCCTTTCCAACCTTCGGCGTCCTTTTTCCAGAAATGTTTGTTGGAAATTTCCAGATCATACCTTTGGCCTAAAACTGCAATGGTTTCTTTCCTACCGACTGGTTGGTTGTAATACAAACTACGGGTTCTTACATGGTCACAGACGCTTATGATAATGCTTGTTATACTTTGATTTAAAGTAAAATAGGAATGGGTCTGTGGCAGGGTAGGGATGCGATGTTGTCAGTTCGAACGCATTAACAGTCAACCCGCTATTGCCAGTGACTGAAATTACAGAACGAAGCTACACCACTAGTAAATCACTCCACCGCAGTTACGATGTCACCGAGCGACGAACGGAAGTTTAACGTCGAATTGGCAACAAGGCTCACCCACGCAGCAAGATGTGAATTTTCTATTCGCTCAGACGGTACGCTGCTATTTTAAGTAACAGTTACTGAAGGTGCGGCCGTTATTGCCTTAAGGAATGTCTGCCATGGTTAAAACGTCATGACAGCATGATTCCCAACACTTTGTAGATTCCCCTCACTACTCCCTAAATGTCACACCATTTTAAGATTCTTTTAATAGTTTCAACAGTATATCTTGCTATTGTCATTCAGTTGTTGTTTCTTTGTTATCTGTCCTTAACACTCTTCTCGCCGACTTATAGTATCAACCTAGAAAGCTTAAAGAATCTGCTGCTTTTATCTGACTTTTCAGCATACTTTATATTACTGTCTCACATTTCTTTTTCTCTAAACTTATTTGGATGCCTAATTCATAGAATCAAATTTATTTAACATTTACTCATTTGTATTGACTTAACTTACAACTTCACTTTTGTTTAGTTGTGTCAATCTTCTTCATAGTAGGCCTACATCCTAAATTAATTTTTTTTAATATGACCATTAAGTCTTCATGCTTATCTACTACCTCATGCCCAAACAATCTGTTTCTTTATAAATAATCTCCAAAGCCACTTTATTGTATTCCATCATGTTTTCATACCATGTATTTTAGAATTTTCTTTTTACTCTTATTTATTTAGATAAGGCAAACAGAATAAACAGCATTCAACATATAATACAAAAGTATAATTGATTGAGAATGACTTTGGGAACCACAATACTAATAACAAGCAATATTCGAACTGGATTGTTAAAATATTATAGGTTATGTTTAGTTTTTTCAATTAAGTTTAAATTGTATAGCATCACTGAAGATGATGACATATTGTCATTGAAACGCGTATGATAATAAAGTTTTTATAATTGTGAGTCGTAGTTTATTTTTGTATTCACAATACTATTAATTATTATTACAGACAACAACATTTCAAACTGAAAGTATTGTTGTCCTTCCAATTCTGAATGTGGGACATGTGATTGATGTTTGAAACACAACTTTTTAATATCAGGCCGAACAAACATTTGATAAAGAATCATGCAATATCATTCTCAAGGTTTACCAGTCCCATGTCTTGCTTTGGTTTTATTATGGCCATAGACTATAAGAAAATATGTAGTTGAACAAACATATAGTAGAAAAGCACAAAGATAGGCGTTTTGTTTACTAAACGTCAGGGCGAAGCCATTTTAAGGATCAGTTGTGAGTTAAAAACGGACGCACAGATGTATCACGCTTTGCAAATCTTAAGCGATCTTTGAAGGTCAATGAATGTATCTTTTACAAACTGTGAGGTTATTTACTGCAGCTGCCAAATTAAATGGTGATGCCCAGTGCATATTATCTATAGAAATTACACCTGGAAATAGTTTTATTTTATTCTGAGTGAAACCTTTTACGTTTCCTACTTTTTCGTCTTCTGCCACATTAAAAATAAATAGACAAAAAATGTTGACTAATTTTTTTTCGAACGCCAGATGTCAATAAATCACTGTTTTTTAAAAGATATGAAATTTGTAATTATTTGTTTCCATCTTTAACCTAATTACTGACGTTAACGTGTATCGGAATATTAAAAAAACACGCTGTTCCTAGTATTTTCTTACAAACCCGAACAACCTTTCACACAAGATACCAAGAACGCATAAAATACTCACAAATCACAATACTTAAAACTATTTTGTTAAACAAGTCATATTGAAAAAAATAATGACACAAACATATTAAAAAACGAACAAAATTTCTTTCGGCTGTATAAGAAAAGCCATTGTCTATATCAATTCAAATATTATGAAATATACAATTTCAAGTTACACTAAACACAATTTATATTACGATTTAGACCTTTTTAAGGCCTTTTTTAAGACTACCCAGAAAATCTCATAAAATCACGCATCAAGTTAATCTCCCACTTATACTTTTAAAAATGAAAGGTTAGAGGCATGGTGATTAAAGGGAGATATCTCTGGACGTGACAAAGTGAAACAGTTATGACTGTAAGTAACTTTTGTAGGACCTAAGGGTTCTTTGATTTTAGTTGAAGAGTTACACTCAGTTTCGCATCGAAACAATTATGCCAGATATTGAAGTTCAAATGTCTATGTCTATGTCTAGACTTTCGCTTTTAGGTTTTTTTGAGTTGGAAAATTCGATTGATGGCCTCTTCCAATCATCTTATCGAATCTACACGAGTGTTCATATATATCAAGACAACAGCCTTTTACACTTCAAGATTACGACTAAAACATGATTCTTTATGTAACTCACAATACGTTTAACGACTCCAGTCAGTTTATTACCACAATCTTTCCAAAATAATGCTTCTTTGTGGGGAAAAACAATGTTTTATTATGATGGGAGAGTTTTCACTCAGGGCGTTTGGAAACCACTATATTTTCTAAACCACTCCCCTTAATGAAAAGCTTCAACTAAGAGCCAACAGGAAAGAAAATATTGCGGCCTTTTCACATAACAGAACAGTCCTATAATATCTGTAGCCCAAAAGGTTGATCTTTGACGCTAGCGTTTTTACACTCATCTATTTGAAAATAAAATTTTATTTTCTGTATTACTTACATATTCAATGGCATTTGGGTTACCTACAGCTGATCGTCTGCAGGATAAGCTATCCTTAGTGACGTCAATCCAGCTTCATTGCAAACTATCGTTTAATGTGCAAGACCAATGGTTCTTATCCAATAGGAAGAGGTATTCTTTACGCGGCAATTTCTGCGACTGTAACAACATCAGCTTCTGTAATTCGCTCGATCATATTTAAACATGGCTTATTTTGTTCTCCTACAAAACTTGTAATATGAGATAAACCCCTCTATGACTCACCACGACTCTTTGTGGACAGGTACCACTTCCCCTAAGGCTTACATTCGATCCGTAGTCGACCGAGTATATCCGACCAATCGAGAGTCAAGTAAATGCTTGATCCATTAGCTTACTACTTGCCCGATAAACTCGCCCGAGTTCGCCCAAACCGGGTAGGTAGATAAAGTTATTTTCATTATGTACCAAGGCTCTTTAAACAACTGATGTCTATCATGAATGATAATGGTTATCGTCTCCATAGTGTACCGAGAATTGTATGGTGAAAATAATCAAACAGTTGATATTCTTAAGCATCATTATATTAGAACTAAAATATGTAACACAATGCAAGAAACATAAAAAAGAGGAAAGCTTCACTGTATCAACGTAAAAAGGTAATTCAAAGGGCAAATTGAAAATACATGTTGATTAATAATCATCCACTTCTGTGTAAAACATTTTCTTGAGCAAACAATGGCAACTCACACTGGAAATATCTGCTCGGGAAAATCATTTGTTTCAGGGCTGTGTTTCCTGACATCTAAATGAAACTAATAACTCATCACTTTCTTTAGCGATAACAATGTTGTGCAGCAGACAAATACATTTTGTAATTTTGTCAATAGCGTCACGTTTAATAACCTCAATTTTCTTTAGTAGCAATTTCCATGTACTGAGTAGCATATTTAACATACGGCGTAACCTAGAAGCATATTTTAAAATGAGCATAGCAGCATTTGACTTGTATAAGTATAAAGATAATTAAATAATTTTAATTACTAAAGCTAGACACACGCTAGAACGTTTTTCTATGGTTCAAGTTATTTATGTTTAAGAGAATAATCTCTACTGATAGCTTCTGTTTATAGATCTAATCGGGTAGAGGGAGATAGCTCCCTTCACTTTGCCTCTTAATTAATCTCTGTTCATTTACACCATTGTGATGCTATGATCACCTATATATCCTCTGGCAGGTGTTTAATCGTACCTCTGTTTATTTTAATCCTAACTCTGTCTAATCTAATCCCAGGTCTTCCTGACTTAATCCTACTTCTATCTGTTTTAATACAAGATCTTTCTAAGTTAATCCTACTTCTATTTATTTTAATTAATCCTTCCTCTGTCTAATCTAATCCCAGATCTTTCTAAGTTAATCCTACTTCTATTTATTTTAATTAATCCTTCCTCTGTCTAATCTAATCCCAGATCTTTCTAAGTTAATCCTACTTCTATTTATTTTAATTAATCCTTCCTCTGTCTAACTTACTCCTACCTCTGTCTAATCTAATCCCAGTTCTTTCTAAGTTAATTCTACTTCTATTTATTTTAATTAATCCTTCCTCTGTCTAACTTAATCCTACCTCTGTCTAATCTAATCCCAGTTCTTTCTAATTTAATCCTACTTCTATTTATTTTAATTATTCCTTCCTCTGTCTAACTTAATCCTACTCTGTCTAATATAATCCCAATTCTTTCTAAGTTAATCCTACTTCTATTAATTTTAATTAATCCTACCTCTGTCAAACTTAATCCTACCTCTGTCTAATCTAATCCCAGATATTTCTAAGTTAATCCTACTTCTATTTATTTTAATTGATCCTACCTCTGTCAAACTTAATCCTACCTCTGTCTAATCTAATCCCAGTTCTTTCTAAGTTAATCCTACTTCTATTTATTTTAATTAATCCTTCCTCTGTTTAACTAAATCCTACTCTGTCTAATCTAATCCCAGTTCTCTCTATGTTAATCCCACTTCTATTTATTTTAATTAATCCTTCATCTGTCTAACTTAATCCTACTCTGTCTAATCTAATCCCAGTTCTTTCTAAGTTAATCCTACTTATATTTATTTTAATTAATCCTACCTCTGTCAAACGTAATCCTACCTCTGTCTAATCTAATCCCAGATATTTCTAAGTTAATCCTACTTCTATTTATTTTAATTAATCCTACCTCTGTCAAATTTAATCCTACCTCTGTCTAATCTAATCCCAGTTCTTTCTAAGTTAATCCTACTTCTATTTATTTTAATTAATCCTTCCTCTGTCTAATTTAATCCTACTCTGTCTAATCTAATCCCAGTTCTTTCTAAGTTAATCCTACTTCTATTTATTTTAATTAATCCTTCCTCTGTCTAACTGAATCCTACTGTGTCTAATCTAATCCCAGTTCTTTCTAAGTTAATCCTACTTCTATTTATTTTAATTAATCCTTCCTCTGTCTAACTGAATCCTACTGTGTCTAATCTAATCCCAGTTCTGTCAAACTTAATCCTACTTCTATTTATTTTAATTAATCCTTCCTCTGTCTAACTTAATCCTACTCTGTCTAATCTAATCCCAGTTCTTTCTAAGTTAATCCCACTTCTATTTATTTTAATTAATCCTACTTCTGTTAAACTTAATCCTACCTCTGTCTAATCTAATCCCAGATATTTCTAAGTTAATCCTACTTCTATTTATTTTAATTGATCCTACCTCTGTCAAACTTAATCCTACCTCTGTCTAATCTAATCCCAGTTCTTTCTAAGTTAATCCTACTTCTATTTATTTTAATTAATCCTTCCTCTGTTTAACTAAATCCTACTCTGTCTAATCTAATCCCAGTTCTCTCTATGTTAATCCCACTTCTATTTATTTTAATTAATCCTTCATCTGTCTAACTTAATCCTACCTCTGTCTAATCTAATCCCAGTTCTTTCTAAGTTAATCTTACTTCTATTTATTTTAATTAATTCTAACTTTATCAAAGTTAATCATACCTCTATCTATTTTAATCCTACCTATGATTAAGTTAATCATACCGTTACAAATAATCCTTTATTCGTCTTAAAAGTACCAAAAAAACACACATCACCTAATAGAAAATGAATAGTTTAATGTCAGTTTCTGAAATAGTGGAGAGTTGTCTACACCCAAAGTCTCTCGTTGTTTTATCGGGAAGTGTTTTCATATAAAAGGATAGGTGTTTTTCAATAAGCACCCACATAAATAGCTAAAAATTCATAACTTGGGCCACCTACGTTCTAGAAATTTCAAAAGCAGTGTATTTGAACAATACAATTTATTTTACAAAATCCAAATTATTTAAAACATTCACCTTACATGAAATGGTAAAAGTATTTTCAAAAGTTATATATAGTCCCGCCTTATCTGGAAATCTAAAAAGCTAGTTATAGCCTGATATGATGAAGGAACTCATCTTCAGAGACAATAGTCCCCATTCTAAATAAAAGGGAGTACTCCATCTGGAAACTCTATAATATACTGGGATAAGTGGATAGCTCTTAAGGAAAATTAATCTATTTTTTAAACTACCAATAGTTTTCCTATACTTGGGAAATACCTGAGTTTACATCAGACAAGGCATCTCATATATCTTCTATATAACTTGTTATAAACAACGACAGCTAGTAGGACTGTGTTCAAGATGTATTTATTGGGTGAAATTTTTTAAAACAATTAGGGGGATGTTTAATGTAAAACTAAAAGTGCTCACGAACTTTTACACCCCTAGTAGTGGCTCGGGAGTATCGTGAAGCCATTGGTTCATCTATCAGGCCTGAGTGTACCTACAATTTGTCCTTTGGATAAGAGAAATTATCCTTCGACAAATATTTTTCTAGTATATTTATTTAATGTCTGTTAATAACTATTAATTTATTTTATATAGGTTAATGGCATAACACAGAAAATTTTGCTTTTTTTCAGATGTATCTGTGATTTGTCTGTTTTATTGTAATAAGAAAAAAATTGACTTGTAAATGTATATTTATTAAGAGTTTTATAATTTGTTGATTTTTATTATGTTTCATATAATGTTATGTATTTTATAAATAGTAGGTTATGTTTTGTAATTGTTTAGTTAAAATTAAGCTCTTGAAAAGGAATTTCTTAGAGAAATTCGAAACGTTGAGTGTTTTAAAAAGCAAAATTGTCTGTGATCTGTCATTAGCCTATAGAAAAAATATTTTTCTACATTTCTAACTGCTTTCGGTTGAGCACATCGGTTTGAAACAGCTGCAAGATGACAAATGTCTAGGTTACTAGAAGAAAATCTCCATTGACGAGGTGAAATAGTAGGGGCGATAAAGCCAACAGGAAGTATTCATACAAGCCCTGAACACGACCACTTTCTTTTTTTTTGAATATATTCTTCATGTGCTTCTTTGAAGGTCATGTTAGTTGGGTGTTTGTACTTGAAATGGTCAAGTCCCAAAACGACTCATATTATTTTACTAAGGTGGTCCTTAACGGAAACATATATAAAGGAAATTCTTCACATACTCATCTTCACTTCTGTTAGTTTTATGTATTCGAGTACGTTTTTCAGCCTTTCCTAAAATTACAATATTTTTCTTTGTTCACGCGTTTCGGAATTATCCATCTTCAAAACTTAAATAGTCCTGCCTAAATAGAGTAATATTTTAAGAGTCCCAAAATGCGGTCATTCCGAAACGCGTCAACAATGAAAAATATTGATATGCTAAGAAAGGTAGAAAAATGTACTCGAATATATAGAATTAAAAGAGGTTAATATAACAGATTGGGAATTTTAATAATTATACTAATCATAATAAATCATACTATTATAATGTGATCCAAAAGATAATGTGTAATTTACTGCTTAGAAAAATGTATTTTACAGTGTTGAAATGTGTTTCATACAGCTGTAAATTTTGTAGTGTTTTGATGTGATATTTCGATTTTTTAATGCAATGTTCTGTAAAATAAATTTATTTAAAATTTTTAGTAATTTTAACTTTTCTAAGTACGAATTGTTCTACGAGGACCACTTTTTCTAACTCAGTTAAGCTTCTCTGCCTACGCAGCGTTAATTTACCCTACTCAAAGTACCAAAGGATTATTATGTCCTTAGGCTTACGTAATCCTTCGTCTTAGGATGATGCGCGACGGTTAGAGAATATATACAGGCATACACATGAGTCCACACAAATGATTCTAATCCTGTCATTGGGGTTTATGTCCTTACCTATATACAATCCTTTTCTAATAATCAAGCTGGATAATTACCGTAAAACTGCAAGTATATCCAGCTACTATATATTTTAGGGAAACAGATCACCTTGAGGGGAGCTGTCACCTCGAGGAGTCACCCACGGGGTGATTTTACATTTCCTTTTTAACTTTTGGAAATCGAAATATTTCGTACACCACCAACCCATATCACTATCCTATACATCACTTCTGTAGGCTTAAAGTCCTATAGTTATAGCCTTGTGAGGATAATTTACTGTTTCCTGATGTAAAAAAGCTATTTCCTGTTTTATATAGTCCAGATAAATTGACGTAATTACTTCCGATGAGTGACGAAAAATACACCATTTTTACGTGTTGGTGTTTTATCGAACAATTCATAGATCTTTGAAGGGCTTGTTATAAACTGGTATTGTTGTACAGCTGTTCCTCATAACTAATACTGCGCAGAGAGGAAAAACATAAGCTTAATTATTAAAGAATAATTATTTATACGCAATTATTACTGTCAGAGCGTGACAGCAGATAACAGGTAACTACTGTGTGCAAATATCTTCGTTAGTTCATCGATACTGTCATAGAAATGTAAATTAGAAGCATGTACAAGAATTCATTATGCAAAGCTTTTAGTCTATTGCAAGACTGAGAAGACAAGAAATTTAGTAGAATGTTTCCTGTGCGCATATTTTGTACTTTTTATTTAACGTTACATATATATAATAATACCAATACTACAAAGGCCTATGTAACGGCGAAAATCTATATAATTGCATAAAAACAATTTTTACGTTGAGTAGAAATATACATAAATTATTAATATCAATGTATCTCATGAATATACAAACTCGAGTATTAAGAACTCTTCAAGTTAAAAGTTATTCTGTCAGTTAGCATTTTACATTTTCCAAAATATGTGGTCAATTAATAAGTCAGTAATAAAGAAGACTTTGTAAACTTGAAAATAGTCAGTTCCCTAAAATAATGAATATTGACCTAAAATCTTTTAAGGAGTCTTTTTTTCATTCTAGAACCACTTTTTGAAATGGTAAACTCCAACATCTGTTTTCAACTTTATTTAGACGTTATTTGGAGGTTATTTTGAAATAGTTTTCAAATGAAATTTCATTTTATAAGCTAGATGTATTCGAAAATATCGTATATTTGACTAAACTATGTAATTATGATTCCATACAACAACTGATATTACTCGTAAGCTACGCTACTTTGTGTATTGCAGGTTGCGTTAAATTATAGGATAGGCTTATTATAAATTATACTTATTGTAAAATAATAGTTAAATTGCTGTTTTAAAACAATTAGTAATCTTATAATTTGGTAAAATATACTTAGCTATTTAAAATTAAAATGTATAAAGTTAATATATTGCAAATTATAATTTGTTAAGGTACAATAACGAGTAAGGTTGTTTTTTTACTCTTTTAAACAGATAAATTTAAGACGCTTATAAAAGTGCAGAATTTATTCTGCTAACAATAAATTAATATATGGAAAGTGTTGTATCTCAATGACTTTTTTTATGTAATTTGATATAACTTTAATTTAATCTTATTTTTTAATATAAGAGGTTTACACTTCTATTTTATAATTCAATTGAAAAAAAAGTAATTCCAGGGAAAAGAAAAACCTATGCGAAAAATATTCAAATTGAATAAATTAATATTTCTCTTGTTTATAGTACAGTATCTCGCAGCTTGATTGATGGACTAAAACCATTAACAGGTCATCACATAATACGTCACTTTTGCTATATTCAGGGGAAGCTATTTAATTCACTAAACCATCGGCATTGAATAACAATTATATTATTTGATTCCATCTTCACTAGTTTTACGCTAAAACACTTGAACATATTTCGATGTGTTACACTTGCCTATAGTAGCACTTACTTTTTTAATTATTGAGGTCAGTCGTTCTCTGTTACGGTCTGAGTTGACAATGGAACACATTGCCCGAAACAGCCGTCTCAATAATCAAAAAGTAAGTGCTCCAATAGGTAAGTGTAACATATTTTGTTCGAGTGATTTTACTAAAAATTAGTACTCAAGAAATGAAAAACACAATTAACAGTTATGTAACAAAACTCCTTTCCCGACTTAGGGTTACATTAACTTTCTATTCTTTAAGTAAGTCAGTTATCAGACAAGGAGCGGGTTTAGTGGCTACCGTGGTTTTTTCAGCGTTTGATTTCTGTAACATTGTCTGCAGGTAAGATACTGATGGTATTAGAGTGGTAAAAAAGGGGGGGGGCGTTTCCACTTGGGAAGACGTTTATTTGGGTGGGGCAGTTATAAAATGGGGGGGGGGTACTACCTTTATTTAAACTTTGGAAGAACTGGTAGACTGACGTTTTGTACCATGTTAAAAATTTAGGCAATAATTTAGCATATTGCATAAAACTTGGTTTGTTTTAGGTGACGTAAAGTCGGCCGAAATTTAAAGTGTATTATTCGACGTGTAAGGAGGGGGTACTGTTGACCAAGCGTGACAATCTTGAGTCTCAGCCTGTTCTGTTATTCATCGTAGGCAGCAGCTGGGTCGCAATTGTAGTTAGATGGCTTATACAAAATTTTAATAATGTGTTATTCAAATATTGTTAAGTGCAAATGTCTGTACAGTTTAAATGTAGCTTCTACTTGCCTTTTTATAATTTAAATATGTTAAACGAATAAAGCAGAGTATTGTTCAAGTGTTTGCCAAGGTATGCTCTAAATTAATTTTTTTCAAGTAATTTGATAAAATCAGTAAATATACAAAACTACCAGTATCCATCTGACCTAAAGTTTTCCAATGAAATAATTTAAAAAAGATGTAACTTATAATTTATCAATTTAATTTGTTATCGTTTAAGCTTTTTAAAATGTAATTGATTTAATATTTTAATTTAAATTAAATATGGTTTTTGATAACTTCAAACGTGAAATTTAATGTAACTTATCGTCTTCAGAATGGTTTAGATATACAGACTGTTTATGTCAAATCGTTAGGTTCAGTTTGTAAGGTAAACAACTGCCCTGGTAAGTCTTTTAAAATTATAATAATATTTATATGAGGGTAAAGGTTTTTTTTTTAATTAACTAAATACATATTACAAATAAACAGGAGGGGTTACAATTTTTATGTATAATTTTATAGGAAACAACTGAAAGTACGTGAATTAAAAGCTAAAAGTGTAGCAAATAAAAACTATTTAAATTTGTTTAACACTATTAAAGTAATCTATGCAAGAATATATAATTGCGTAAAAGTTATTTTTGACCTGAAGGTATGGGATTTGTGAATGAGGGATATTACGGGTGTGGGTGTTTTTAGTTGCGTTTGGGTAATTGTTTCTCCTCCGTGTGACATCATTCGTGTTTTAATGCACATATTGAACCCATTTTTATATCCTGTAAGATATTAAACCAATAACATGCTCTCATATTAGGCCAAGTAATCTAGAAAAACCGACCAAAGCAGCCTCAGCCTAAAGTATAACATATTTTAAGATGAAAGTTTGTACAATAAAGTTCTTAGCAACGTTTTCCCATGAAGTGTTTTTTATTACATTTCTATAATTGTGTGGAAAATTGGTTTGGTAATTTACTTGGTACGAGAAAATTTCTTTATAAATAAATACTAAAATTATTTTTTTTCAAAGTTTCATTACTATGGAGAAAAATATAAGTTCATTTTTTTTGTAGAGTCATGTATCACTTTTTTATTTTAAAATCCGTTTATGGCACTTATGTACTCAAAATAACTATAGAGAGAAAGTTTATGTTTTCTTACATATGTTTATGAATTATAATCATTGAAATACAGAATAAGTATGAATGCATCTACTCGTACTACTCATATATATGTACTTGTATTACGTAGTAAGTAAACTACACACCTACACAAACTGATTAGTACGTCGACATGAAAACATTGTCGAGATTCTAAATAAATCGAAATTACACCATATTCAGTTCTTTTGTCACAATTGGGATGCAGTTTTATAAATAACTCGACAATTGTGAACCCCAAGTTTAGAAACATAACACTTTGTTAACATCAAAAGTTAAAACATAAATAGGTTTCGTAGAAGTGCTATTATATCTTATGTTTGTGATAAAATATTCGTAATCATTCCAATACATAGTCTTGTTGCCTTGCCTAGATAAACAGATACGATCTGGGAGATGGGGATGGTCTGTGGGTGTTGAACTCCGAACCTTACCGTGTCAATTATGCTGGAACTCATTTTTAGTACCTCGAACGACACCTGCTAGTACTGTCACAAAAAGTCCCCGGATTGTTGCCAGTTACCTCTCCAGATAGTTAGAAAAGAAATAATTTTCCATATGTAAAGAATATTAAAAAAATTTAGTGATTTTACAAGCTCGTATCTCTTTCAGCTATTTTCTAAATTTAAATTCTCAGACAGTAAACTGAAAATGCTCTTATTGTAGAATTTAGTAATACAGATGTGTGCGCTGGATAGTTTGTTTATAAATGTTAGGCTAAATGTTCGCAGTTGTTTGCGCAGCTCGTGTAGTATTTATATTTAAACTGTAGTGAAGCAGTACCGCAGTGCCAAAATACTGTTTGCTCTTATTCACATAGTTAAACAAGAAATAGAGACCAGACTTCCAGAAAATAACTTGGACGTTCCATGGTTCAAGCAAATTTCATAGCGATGTCACGTTATTGAAGACAAGGCCATTTCAGAACAATCGTTTGCTTTCACAAGTAGGAGTCAAATTCTAAGTAGGATGTTAACATTTTAGAACACGTTTTACGTTCTCAAGTAAAAGTCAAGTTCAAAGTAGGATGTAAATAGACAAGGCCATTTTAGAATACGTTCTGCACTCCCAAGTAGAAGTAAAGAATGAAAGTAGACAAGGCCATTTTAGAACACGTTCTGCACTCCCAAGTAGAAGTAAAGGAAGAAAGTGGACAAGGCCATTTTAGAACACGTTCTGCACTCCCAAGTAGAGGTAAAGGATGAAAGTAGACAAGGCCATTTTAGAATACGTTTTACACTCTCAAGTAGAAGTAAAGGATGAAAGTGGACAAGGCCATTTTAGAACACGTTCTGCACTCCCAAGTAGAGGTAAAGGATGAAAGTAGACAAGGCCATTTTAGAATACGTTCTGCACTCCCAAGTAGAGGTAAAGGATGGAAGTGGGCAAGGCCATTTTAGAACACGATTTGCACTCTCAAGTAGAAGTAAAGGATGAAAGTGGACAAGGCCATTTTAGAACACGATTTGCACTCTCAAGTAGAAGTAAAGGATGAAAGTGGACAAGGCCATTTTAGAATACGTTTTACACTCTCAAGTAGAAGTAAAGGTTGAAAGTGGACAAGGCCATTTTAGAATACGTTTTACACTCTCAAGTAGAAGTAAAGGATGAAAGTAGTCAAGGCCATTTTAGAACACGATTTACACTCTCAAGTAGAAGTAAAGGACGAAAGTGGACAAGGCCATTTTAGAATACGTTTTACACTCTCAAGTAGAAGTAAAGGATGAAAGTGGACAAGGCCATTTTAGAACACGATTTGCACTCTCAAGTAGAAGTAAAGGATGAAAGTAGACAAGACCATTTTAGAATACGTTTTACACTCTCAAGTAGAAGTAAAGAATGAAAGTAGACAAGGCCATTTTAGAATACGTTTTACACTCCCAAGTAGAAGTAAAGAATGAAAGTAGACAAGGCCATTTTAGAATACGTTTTACACTCTCAAGTAGAAGTAAAGGATGAAAGTAGACAAGGCCATTTTAGAATACGTTTTACACTCTCAAGTAGAAGTAAAGGATGAATACGTTCTAGGATGTAAGTAGAGAAGGTCATTTTAGAACAAGTTTTACGTTCTCAACTAAAAGTCAAGTTCTAAGTAAAGTAAACAGAGCCATTTTGTAACATTTTTTACGTCATCAAGTAGAAGTCACGTTCTAAGTAGGATATAAGTAGACAGGGCCATTTTAGAATATTTTTTGCGTTCTAAAGTAGAACTCAAGTTCTTACATTCTCAAATAGAAGACAAGTTTGAAATAGGATATAAGTAGACAGAGTCATTTTAGAACATTATTTACGTACTCAAGTAGAAGTCAATTTTTAAGTAGGATGTGAGTAGACAAGGCCATTTTAGAACACATTGTACGTTCTGAATAGTAGTCAAGTTCTAAGTAGGATGTAAGTAGATAGGTTCATTTAACAACATTTTGTAAGTTTCCAATTAGAAATACTAAGCAGGATGGAAGTAGACAAATGCATTTTAGAACACGTTCTCATGTATAAGTCAAGTTCTAAGAAGGACATAAGTATAACTTTTGTGTTTCTTGGTGAATCCTGACTTTCATGAACGAAAGCCGACTGCACAGGTTTTTTGTAGTGGTAGGGAATGCGTAGCGCCAGTCTGTCTCGAGCCTACGCTGTGTCTGTATACTGGTGTTATACTAGCCGTTATACAGGTATTTCACTAAACATTGGTCGGTCGCCCTTTACCCCTCCAGCCGCAGCCATCTCCACTCCGACGCTGCCTTTGCCCTAGCCAGGCTTCACGACGTTCCGCAAGACCTATAGACAAGGCCATTTTAGGGCATGTTCTACGTCCTAAATAATAGAGAAGTTCTAAGTACTCGTAGAATGTAAGTAGAACCATTTTATAGCATGTTTTACGATGCGTTCAAGTAGAATTCATGTTTCAAGTAGGATGTAAGTAGATAGGGCAAAGAAGTTATAAGTAGGTTATAAGTGGGAAAAGGTCATTTTAGAACATGTTTTACGTTACTTTCAAGTAGAATTCATGTTTCAAGTAGGATGTAAATAGATAGGGCAAAGAAGTTATAAGTAGGTTATAAGTGGGAAAAGGTCATTTTAGAGCATGTTTTACGTTACTTTCAAGTAGAATTCATGTTTCAAGTAGGATGTAAGTAGATAGGGCACAGAAGTTATAAGTAGGTTGTAAGTAGACAAGGCCATTTTTGAGCATGTTTTACGTTGCGTTCAAGTAGAATTCATGTTTCAAGTAGGATGTAAGTAGATAGGGCAAAGAAGTTATAAGTAGGTTATAAGTGGGAAAAGGTCATTTTAGAGCATGTTTTACGTTGCTTTCAAGTAGAATTCATGTTTCAAGTAGGATGTAAGTAGATAGGGCAAAGAAGTTATAAGTAGGTTATAAGTGGGAAAAGGTCATTTTAGAGCATGTTTTACGTTGCTTTCAAGTAGAATTCATGTTTCAAGTAGGATGTAAGTAGATAGGGCAAAGAAGTTATAAGTAGGTTATAAGTGGGAAAAGGTCATTTTAGAACATGTTTTACGTTACTTTCAAGTAGAATTCATGTTTCAAGTAGGATGTAAGTAGATAGGGCACAGAAGTTATAAGTAGGTTGTAAGTAGACAAGTCCATTTTTGAGCATGTTTTACGTTACTTTCAAGTAGAATTCATGTTTCAAGTAGGATGTAAGTAGATAGGGCAAAGAAGTTATAAGTAGGCTATAAGTGGGAAAAGGTCATTTTAGAGCATGTTTTACGTTACTTTCAAGTAGAATTCATGTTTCAAGTAGGATGTAAGTAGATAGGGCGAAGAAGTTATAAGTAGGTTATAAGTAGACAAGGCCATTTTTGAGCATGTTTTACGTTGCGTTCAAGTAGAATTCATGTTTCAAGTAGGATGCAAGTAGATAGGGCACAGAAGTTATAAGTAGGTTGTAAGTAGACAAGGCCATTTTTGAGCATGTTTTGCGTTACTTTCAAGTAGAATTCATGTTTCAAGCAGGATGTAAGTAGATAGGGCAAAGAAGTTATAAGTAGGTTATAAGTGGGTAAAGGTCATTTTAGAGCATGTTTTACGTTGCTTTCAAGTAGAATTCATGTTTCAAGTAGGATGTAAGTAGATAGGGCAAAGAAGTTATAAGTAGGTTATAAGTGGGAAAAGGTCATTTTAGAGCATGTTTTACGTTGCGTTCAAGTAGGATGCAAGTAGATAGGGCAAAGAAGTTATAAGTAGGTTATAAGTGGGAAAAGGTCATTTTAGAGCATGTTTTACGTTGCTTTCAAGTAGAATTCATGTTTCAAGTAGGATGTAAGTAGATAGGGCACAGAAGTTATAAGTAGGTTGTAAGTAGACAAGGCCATTTTTGAGCATGTTTTGCGTTACTTTCAAGTAGAATTCATGTTTCAAGTAGGATGTAAGTAGATAGGGCACAGAAGTTATAAGTAGGTTGTAAGTAGACAAGGCCATTTTTGAGCATGTTTTACGTTGCGTTCAAGTAGGATGCAAGTAGATAGGGCACAGAAGTTATAAGTAGGTTGTAAGTAGGAAAAGGTCATTTTAGAAGCACATTTATAAACTTAACACACTGATCAAGGAACGTCTATCTTAGGTTGGTAGTGTTAAAAAATGAAAGAATAAAAAACTAAAATATCTAAGAGTTGCCCTTTTATAGTATTGGTAGCGTGTCCTATCTAATACTATTACGTTCATTATTATTTTAAAATTAAAGGTTCTACTGTATTTTATTATTTTAAGTTAAATTTTTATAAATCGTGGTCGGTGGTTTCTCTCTATGACCACACGTGAAGCAAACAAATATGATTTCAGTGACCTTACGTGAAAATAGAGTTGGGATCTGCAGTCCGTGACGGTTTTTGACTGGCTCAACACTACTAAATAGACTGCGGGGGGCTAGGTACATCGATCGAACCCAATACTTCCACAAAACCAATCCTAAACTCTCGGTTGCTCGACTCGGGAACTTGAGTCACCAGAATTGAGGGCCATGGTGCCAAGCCTCATGTTACCAGTGTAAGGGCTGTTAGTTCTTAGACTAGTCACCATCCACCTCTAGAACCAGACAAGTCTTCGGGTAGTAGACTTCAGTTTCACCCGCTCTTCCAAAACTACGTAATTAGAACCTTCTGAACGTCCCAGTTTTTTCGTATCGACGCAGAGTAAGCTAGTGGCGTAGCAAAAAACGTTTTTAGAGTAGATATAATTATGACTTATTAACACACACGTGCTTTTTAAAACCAAGGTGAAAGGTAAATAAACGCCATTAATTCAAAAAGAATTTAACATGCATTTAATTCACAAAGAATAAAACTTTAACTAAAAATTACCCCTTAACATGATAAATAATTATGTAGTGTTTTTAGTTTTACATTTTTTGTGCACATTTTTTATTTAAAGCATTTTGAGTAGGTACATCCCGATATCAACCCCCTGACTTCGACCTTGTAGGAGGGAGTCGCCAAGTTGCAGACCTGCTTGACCTCCCCTCTATCCATAACTTGATTGTTTACGCTGCCCGATTAAATGGATGGCGGGTCACGTGAGCAAAAGTAATCCATGGCGGCAAATGCTTGAGCAGGGTTACACCATATCGGCCAAACATAACGGTAGCAGACTCGACAGTCAACGAACCAATAGTGGTTCAGAAAATAGAAATTTTTGATGAATACGTTCAAAGCTACTTACATATCTACATTATTACACCCGATAGAGATATTGGTCTTGTTAAACTAATTAATGACTTTCTAAACTTCAATTTAAGTCCGATAAACGAGAATGGTGTAACAATTTGGGAATAACGTATCACAAGACTGATAACATTAAATTCTCCTAATATGCTGAGAAAGCAGATTTCATGTGAAAGTTTAGTCTGTAATGATGGAACTGTCATTAACATGCAGACTTGTACAATTTCGGCAAGTTGTTAATTAGTGTAATAAGGACCTCGAAGTTTCGCCGATCGTCAATGACAATAAAATGTAAGGGAAGGATAGCGTGCATAGGCAGATCCCTGGAGTTATAGATGTGGAATGATTCTATGGAAAAAGCGAATACTTGTTTTGGGTGCGTATGACTATGTTTTACACGGAAGAATTTAGTTTGAATTAAGTAATAACATATGATTGTATACGACAGCTGATTTTATGTTATAGGTTATGTTATAAAACAGCTGTTTTAACACGTAGAGTATGTTACTTTATTTATTGTGCTTATTAATTTAAAATGGTAGTCCTGAAGGTTTTTTTGAGTTAGTAAATATATTAATTTATAATTTGTTAAATATTTATATAATTTATACAATGTGATGATAATTTTGTAATGTAATTTATTGCATGTTTATTCCAATTTTTGAAAACTTGCTTAGACAGATCTGACACTTTTTAAGAACATATTTTAATTGAATACGTTAAATAAAATTTTTATTCAGTGAAGTTTTCAACTTCTTATAAAGGTTTTCTATCGAAATCTTGTTGCTGTTCATGACGAGCTGATTGTTAATTCTTATTACAATTTTGCTATTACTTGCGACCAGAATTTTTGTTAACTAAAAGTTGTTAAATTGTTAACTTACACTTTGAGGAAACGTTTTCGTCTTACGACTTCTTCAGCCTCCTATTTTTGCCGCTAGGAATGCTGCAGTTGTGCTTCCTCGGTACCATTTTTTGAAAGTTAGAAGTGATGTGATTGAAGAGTATGTGTGATCTGTGCCGTGTTTGTTCATTTAGGTTGTCATTTTTATGTGTGTTGCTATGTCTATATATTTCATGCTGTTCTAGTGTGTTTAATTTATGGCCTTTGTTGCATGTGTGGAGGATGCTCATGTTATTCTCCATACTTTTGCACGAGTGTTAGTGTCCATGAGGTGATTTGCGAAGATAGATTCAATAGTAGTGTGCAGTGCGCTTTTACTACACTACTATTGAATCCACCTTCGCAAATCACCTCATGGACACTAAACACTCATGCAAAAGTATGGAAAATAACATGAGCATCCTCCACACATGCAACAAAGGCCATAAATTAAACACACTAAAACAGCATGAAATATATAGACATAGCAACACATATAAAAATGACATCCTAAATGAACAAACACGGCACAGATCACACATACTCTTCGATCACATCACTTCTAACTTTCAAAGAAAAACTGTACCGAGGA
The DNA here is from genome assembly GCA_036971475.1 of Prosapia bicincta. Lineage (NCBI taxonomy): Eukaryota > Metazoa > Arthropoda > Insecta > Hemiptera > Cercopidae > Prosapia > Prosapia bicincta. The sequence continues at coordinate 49,086,746 of JBAIZL010000007.1, read as the reverse complement.
AGCACAACTGCAGCATTCCTAACAGCAAAAATACGAGGATGAAGAAGTTGTAAGACGAAAACGTTTCCTTCAAGTGTAAGTTAACAATTTAACAACTTTTAGTTAATAAAAAGTCTGGTCGCAAGTAATAGCAAAGTGTAATAAAAAAAAGGTTTTGTATTAACTTCATTAGCTAGATTCTGTTGAAACCTCCATTAACTACTTTACAATCTTCAAATGAAGCAGTCTCTTTTGTAGGCTAATCCCACTAACTAATTTTTTTAAAATTATCAAGATACTTCAAATTAATACCTAAATTACTAGTCACTTATTCAAGATAATGATCCTCTTTGGTCAGAGTTTAAAGTTGCTTCCTTAAATATGTTTATCAGTAACTCCCTTGGAGCCAGATATTCCTTCTGGAAAGGAAGGTTTGGGTTTTGATATTTCCTTTGAGAGTGTAAAATTATGTAATTTGTTTCAAAACCAGTAAATTCAAGGTAATATTTTAGCCTGTGAAAGATTATAAAAGAAACTTTATAATCTTTCTTGTTTACACTTGTTTTTTTTCGTGATCTCGAGAGAACAAATAGAAGGCTTACTAGAGGAAGTCCATCTAACCTGACTAGACATATCTAATATAAATTGGGTACATGGTAAATTTTGTGTTTTAAACTGAGTCTATTGACACATTCATCCCTTGAATAGCTTCAGTAACGAGGACAACGTGGGCGGGGGGTTCAGCAATGACAGCAAATATCAGTGACGCTAGGAAAACAAGAGACCATCTGTTTTTACGAATCACCAGTTGTCGCCAATTTGCCGTTTCCTATTACTTATAAAAATAAGCAAGGTTTTGAAAAAAAACATATGTGTGCATGTTTATTTTTAAACTAATTTTTAAAACCGTGAACCGGATGTGATGGACATTTTTAATCTTTCAAGTTTGAATTAATTTTAGTCATAGGCCTACAACAATACCGGTATAAAAATATAAATAATTTTCAATAATTACTTTGTTTAAGACAGTAATTTTTCTTGAAATTGAGTTTACAACAAAATGCTTACAGCCTATAGTTCTATGAATGAACGTCATACGTTTCAGAACTAACCATGTTCGTCAGTCGTTATAGTGTTTTCGCTTTTCATTGTCGAGTAATTGATCAGTATTTATAAAATAAAAAAATAACAAATATAAACAACAGGAAAGAGCAGATAAGCAATCTTTATCCCTCTTATAGGCCTAATAAATCACTGAGGATTGAAGTTGTAAATCATCTTCCGTTAATATCAGACGGTTGAAAGTCTATCTATTACTATCTATTGTTTTGAAAAATTACAAAAATCTATAAAAGTAAAGCACTACAGAGATACAAATATTGTCCAAAATACGGAACAGGGAAGACACTGCGAAGTTGTAAATCACTTCCTCAATTTATGACCTGTCAAGTGTTTCTAAACAGCTAAATCTAAATGTTTACACGTCCTAATATATCCACCTAAACGGAATAAGTGATTCACAAACAAGTAGAAACAACGCAATGAAGCCTACGATATATCGTCGCCAAGGACTGACCCGAATGTATTAAACCAAATGGCCTAAGTTGTAGTAAAGAACACAAACACCCTCTAACCACAATAACAAAAAGTTTTTTTCTGTGTTTGGTTTCTTTTGAGGATGGTTGTTTGCAAACAAATATACATAAATTTAATACAAAACTATCTATTATGATTAGAGTTTTTTTTGTAGTCTATCATTTATTCTAATATTAATTGATTCAATCTTCACGAGAACTAATAGTTTTAAAGTAAAAGCACTAGTAATATGTTACTCTTGGCTATAGTAGCGCTTTTTTTTAATCTCGGGAGCGGGTTTAAACTGCCCGAAGCACCGCTACCTTAGGTATATTGTACTTACCTCCCTGATCTAGTCAAAGAGCCCCTTCCCTCTTACCAGGTTTAGGAGTTTCCTGACTAGTGTTTTACCTTCAGCATCCACCAGAACTGTACTATCAACAAAGAGGTTGAAGCGCCTCTCGACAAGTGCTTCACATCTGTAAATAATGTGTGTGGCAGTCTCCAGTTCTTGCCAGCATAATCTGCACACTGGTTCATCTTTGTAGATACCCATTTTATGCAGATGTTTCCTTAGTCCACAGTGTCCCGTGAGTAGACCTGTGGCTATCCTCAATTCCTGTCTAGACAGATAGATGAGACTCTCCTGCAGCCCCAAGGAAGGTTTCCTAAGGGTTAGCTTACTGTGTCTCATCCCTTCAGCCCTGACTCAGTGCTCACAGTGTCTTTCAGCCATCCATCTTTGCACTGCAATCTTTACCATGGATTTGGAAATACCTACCGCCGGCTCCGGTCCAATCAGAGGAGTCGAAGACCCCTCCCTGGCCAGCGCATCTGCAGCTTCATTTCCAAATATTCCCCTATGCCCTGGCACCCAACCTATCTTGATTTGATTGTACCTTGCCAGGGGTTCTAGGTTATTTAGGCACTCCCTGACTATGGCCGAGGTGACCACATGTCCGTTTAGTGCCAACTAGAGTTAGAGTTTTTTTTGTATCATTTATTCTAATATTAATTGATTCAATCTTCACGAGAACTAATAGTTTTAAAGTAAAAGCACTAGTAATATGTTACTCTTGGGTATAGTAGTACTTACTTTTATAATTGTTGAGGACGGTCGTTTTGGAGGATGAGGCAATTGGTCTGAGTTGACATTGGGACACATCGCCCAAAACGGGTGTCCTCAACAATTATAAAAGTAAGCGCTACTATAGCCAAGTGTAACATATAACAAGTGTTTTTAGTTTGTAAATTCACCAGAGACTGTATTAAAGAACGACCTACGTTGTACGGTGTAGTATCCGTGCCATTAGAGAAATGTTAGGGAAAATTAAAAAAATATCTGCATAACTAAAATTAATTTTTTCACTGTATTTACAGATTTACAGTTTTAAATAGGTATCGGTTCTCAAATGTCTTGTAAATTACAACACCGAGACACCACCATGGAATGCTACACATCGTCTTTGATTGTTGAATCGATTCCACCATTTCCGGGATAGTTTTTGAAGCAGCAAATTCTTGCAGGTCAATATCAGAAGATAATGTTCTGCATTCACGAATCTTCAGTTCCCTTTCGACGCAATTAATGCAGTCTTTGTCAGTATCTTCTATCACTTCGGTTTCACCAACACTCTGATGTGGCAAGTATGTGCTAGACATATTAGGTACTCTGATGTGGCAAGTGTGTGCTAGACATATTAGATACTCTGATGTGGCAAGTGTGTGCTAGACATATTAGATACTCTGATGTGGCAAGTGTGTGCTAGACATATTAGATACTCTGATGTGGCAAGTGTGTGCTAGACATATTAGATACTCTGATGTGGCAAGTGTGTGCTAGACATATTAGGTACTCTGATGTGGCAAGTGTGTGCTAGACATATTAGATACTCTGATGTGGCAAGTGTGTGCTAGACATATTAGATACTCTGATGTGGCAAGTGTGTGCTAGACATATTAGGTACTCTGATGTGGCAAGTGTGTGCTAGACATATTAGATACTCTGATGTGGCAAGTGTGTGCTAGACATATTAGATACTCTGATGTGGCAAGTGTGTGCTAGACATATTAGATACTCTGATGTGGCAAGTGTGTGCTAGACATATTAGATACTCTGATGTGACAAGTGTGTGCTAGACATATTAGATACTCTGATGTGGCAAGTGTGTGCTAGACATATTAGATACTCAGATGTGGCAAGTGTGTGCTAGACATATTAGATACTCTGATGTGGCAAGTGTGTGCTAGACATATTAGATACTCTGATGTGGCAAGTGTGTGCTAGACATATTAAATACTCTGATGTGGCAAGTGTGTGCTAGACATATTAGATACTCTGATGTGGCAAGTGTGTGCTAGACATATTAGATACTCTGATGTGGCAAGTGTGTGCTAGACATATTAGATACTCTGATGTGGCAAGTGTGTGCTAGACATATTAGATACTCTGATGTGGCAAGTGTGTGCTAGACATATTAGATACTCTGATGTGGCAAGTGTGTGCTAGACATATTAGATACTCTGATGTGGCAAGTGTGTGCTAGACATATTAGATACTCTGATGTGGCAAGTGTGTGCTAGACATATTAGATACTCTGATGTGGCAAGTGTGTGCTAGACATATTAGATACTCTGATGTGGCAAGTGTGTGCTAGATTAGATACTCTGATGTGGCAAGTGTGTGCTAGACATATTAGATACTCTGATGTGGCAAGTGTGTGCTAGACATATTAGATACTCTGATGTGGCAAGTGTGTGCTAGACATATTAGATACTCTGATGTGGCAAGTGTGTGCTAGACATATTAGATACTCTGATGTGGCAAGTGTGTGCTAGACATATTAGATACTCTGATGTGGCAAGTGTGTGCTAGACATATTAGATACTCTGATGTGGCAAGTGTGTGCTAGACATATTAGATACTCTGATGTGGCAAGTGTGTGCTAGACATATTAGATACTCTGATGTGGCAAGTGTGTTGTCAAAATTCTCAAAATCTGCATCACCGACTGACAGATTTCCCTGGTTATAGTGATCCGAAATATCATTTGAATATATCATTTGTAATATACTGCGGTCTTGGAGGGTTAGACGACAAAACCGACTGTGGGGACCACATCTAGTCTCTTTAGGATATTGGTAATATGTGTTTATTAGTAAATTACAATAGAAGATAAAAAGTTTGTCAACATTTACTGTAAAGTACGTCTTTGCAACTTGCAGGTAAAGGGCTAGGTGAAAAGCGATTGAGAAATAAGAAGTAAACTAACCGTGGGCAGATTTAAAGACTCACATATGGTACTTTGTAAGTTAAAAAAAAAAAAAAAAAAACGCTTCTATTTACAACGGGAAAATGTTTCAAAAATTCTGTCTTCACAGACAGCAATCAACCGATCGCCAAAAACCTGAAAACGAGTATACACGACGATCCAGGCACCTCAGTTATATAAACGAGTTTATTAGACATTCGACACATTTCTGGGAAGAACAACTTAGCGGCAGACACACGTTCTCATGTGGAATCTTCTTACACCGCTTTTAACTGCTCCGGTCATATCACAGAAGCACGGCATGCAGTTACAGATGTACCTCCAGTCAGACCATGTTAACAGAGAAAAATGCAAGTACAGATACAGAAATATGTTGTGACGTTTCCACAGGTATAGATGACTCATACATCACCGAACCATTAAGACTAACCATTCTCAATTTCATCCACGGGAGAGCTGACAAGGGACTACGAAAAGGCTGAATATGGCCAGAGAAGAAAGGATGACATCAACGGCCGAGAGGGCGTATAGTGCCTTAAAATACAACGCCACGTGTCTGTAAAGCTACCCTATATTGCAGTGCTACCAGGAGAGTTGAATTAAGTTTAAATCTACTTAATTATGAAGATATATTTCTTTAAACATTGGTATTTCCTCAAGTGCGTCGACAGATTTATGCGTCAGCCCTAAGCGTTTCCCATTGATAACATAGGGACAGAAACCGTCTCCTTCTTTCGACGGCTCGATGACTAGTTTCAGCTACCCCCAGAAAATAACAAAACATCATAAAAGACAGTTTTTATCAAGTCTTCTTCACTCGCTCGATCGGTTGACAGGTCTTGGTGCCACAGTATCACCCTAAAGCCGACGGGACGGTAGAACGGTTTCACCGGCAGTTGAAATTAGCAATAAGATTTTACCAAACCAACGTAGTAATAACACGAGGAAACATGGCTTTTACCATCAACATAAACGGCGAAACTAAAACAGTGTCCTTCGACCGACTAAAATCATCCTACGTTTCCTCGGAAGGCTCTCAACATCAACATCACCAAATAACGTAGGAGCTACTATTCCTACTGACTATAGTTTGATATAAAACAGAATAGGATTCTGCGTAGGTGAAACCGACCAGAAGGAGTGGGGATTACAGCCGTCTGAGCTAATAGGAAATTCACATGTTGCTGCATGGGCGAGCCTTGTTGCGAATTCAACGTTAAACTTCCGTTCGTCGCTCAGTGTCATCGTAACTGGGGTGGAGTGATTAACTAGTGGTGTAGCTTGCTTCGTTTTGCAATTTCAGTCGCTGACAGTGACGGGTTGACTGTCAATGCGTTCGAACTGACAGTATTGCATCCCTACCCTGCCACAGATCCATTCCTATTCTACTTTAAATCAAAGTATAACAATCACAACCAGAACTACCTCCAGTACGAATCCGGACCAGCCTCAACCACACGAGTCCAAAGTTACCCAGCCGGATTTAGTTGAGACTATATTTTTACTCCTAAGACTAAAAGTGTAGTTTTTTAAGAGTAGTAAGTTATAATTATAAGTTATATATACCTTTAAGCGAGTAATTCATGTGTATAATAGGGATTTAATGTAAAAGTCAGAGTTTGTGTGAAGTATGAACATTAATAACACCTAACATTTTTCAATAAATTTGCACAATAGTCTTAAGCAGGGGTCTCCAACGTTTTTTACTCAAGGGTCACATCAAAAACTTTTGGAGGGCAATATTCAGGGCAATATTCAGGGCAGAAAGTCTAGCACAACCTCCCGCTATGCACCCACGACGATTTTTTCTACTCAAGAGCTCAGTGGTGGTTTTAGAGATTTTCTTGCTTAGTTTTTTTACTAGTTTACAGCTAGTTTTTCTTTCCACTTATAGAGAAAAGAAGGGGCAAGTGAGTACTCATATTTAATGGTAAATATTCTTAAAAGGAAATATATTACCAAATATTATTTTTTCAGTATGCTAGCTTTCCGCGGGCCGGGAAAAACTGTTCACGGGCCGGATGTGGCCCGCGGGCCGTAGGTTGGAGACCCCTGGTGTTAAGAGTACAAAGTAAAATACATAATTCTTTAATTCGTACATTTTATTGTACTATTGTATTATAGTACTATTTTTATAGTACTATTATCTAAGTACTACTATTAAGTAGTTACTACTCTAAGTAGTACTATTTATAGTACTATTAGCTAAGTAATAAGAGAAAATGAACATTTTCTATAACAAGTAATATAATAACTGAATACTGATAGGCAAAGCTATTTTTTAATTATATTAATCGTTCGTATAATACTGTATTTTTGAAATCGTATTTCTACAAATTAAGATCTTATAAGTAACTTATAATGAATAACGTAATTTTTTTCATTTCGGGTAATTGAATATACTTACCTTATACTAAGTAGGTCTACAGTTTACAATTTAATTTCATTTTTCATTAATTGCTTTAAAAACATATTTTAAACAATTTGAGCTAAAACAGCATAGTTTGATTGCGTAATTCAATATTGTGCTAAAATCTATCATATAACTCTGTTAGAGCAATTAATTAGTGGTTTAATGATGTAACCCCTGCTTTTGTTTATCAGTGCAAAAACGTTTGTTATTGGGACAGTTAACGAAGCTGTATTGTGACAGTTAACGAAGCTGTATTGTGACAGTTAACGAAGCTGTTTTGTGACAGTTAACGAAGCTGTATTGTGACAGTTAACGAAGCTGTTTTGTGACAGTTAACGAAGCTGTATTGTGACAGTTAACGAAGCTGTATTGGGATAGTTAACGAAGCTGTATTGGGACAGTTAACGAAGCTGTATTGTGACAGTTAACGAAGCTGTATTGTGACAGTTAACGAAGCTGTTTTGTGACAGTTAACGAAGCTGTATTGTGACAGTTAACGAAGCTGTATTGGGACAGTTAACGAAGCTGTATTGTGACAATTAACAAATCTGTATTGTGACAGTTAACGAAGCTGTATTGTGACAGTTAACGAAGCTGTATTGTGACAGTTAACGAAGCTGTATTGTGACAATTAACGAATCTGTATTGTGACAGTTAACGAAGCTGTATTGTGACAGTTAACGAAGCTGTATTGTGACAGTTAACGAAGATGTATTGTGACAGTTATCGTCACTGCAAAGGGAGTAGGCCTATTGTTGCGACCACATTT
>JBAIZL010000007.1:49068738-49071238 GCA_036971475.1 Prosapia bicincta | reverse complement strand
AGTTTGTTAACCATAAGAGTATAACTAATAATTAGCTGTACTTGTGCTATGACAGTAGGACTCTTTTAGTACTTTAGAGTAGTTTACGCATGATCAGGCCTTTGAACGTGTCTACTGAGCTAACAGAGAAAGTAAAAGTATGTCGTCCCATGATTAATTAAAGTAGAAGTTCTTTCACATATGCGACAATGTTTTGTAAATCTATTAATTAATAAATTATATTCACTAAAGCAGTAAAATTAAAATAAGAGAGATATTTTACCAATCTAGGTTGAAGAGTCGCTAGTGCTTGGATTAAAAACAGACAGTTTTCATGAGGACGAGGTATGACAGGGTTGCTAAATATTCTACCCCACCTTGACATATCTTACTTTCTTCTCCAACATATAGTCTGAATATACCCGGAACAGGATTCTACAGGGGCGAAAGCTGCTAGAGGGTAGGAGGCTCGTCACCGATTGGACGAATAGCAGGCTAAATTCTGTACGGGTGGCGGGCCTCTGTTGCCAATTCTATGTCGAACTCCAGTCCCTCAGTCATGCCATTGTGCAGCTGTGTTGGAGTCTAGCAGTGTATGGCGTTTTATTCTGTAAATTTATAAAGCCTCAGTTAAAAATGATTATTTAAAAATATAAAATTTAACATTCGTAATTTCTCCTATATGCCTGAATTATATGTTAGGGAAACCCATTTTGTTAATTAGGCAAACATTGTTTAGAATTTAGTTTCAATTTAATTTTGAGATCTCCTGAGGTAAAAATATTGTTTTTAAAATACTTGTTTGGAGGTCGGTGTGTATGTGTGCGCATGGTCACTTTACTGGACACGAGTAGATCGAATGATTATATATATTATGATTATTATATATTGTTGGGTATTTTTAAAAGTAATTGGTTAATAACCTATTTTTATTGTGATTTAGGGGAACTAAAAATCAATTAAAATACTTTGGATTTAAGGAATTTGATTAAAATTAAATCAATAGTTGTCCTCAAAATTACTAAAACAATCGCTTTTTTATTTATCTAAAAACAATATTACCAAAGATAACGTTTATACTATTAATAACAATATCTTAAAATAAAGTGTCTATAATAAATTATTGTGGAGAAGCCTATTGGTTATTAATAATGAAATTAACCCACTGAATCAAGTAATAAATATCTAGTGGCAAATGTTCGAAGTGGCAACCTAGCCTACCTTCTCCTCAGCACCAGTCCTATTCTAGTTTTACTCAGACTATAATACTGTAGAAAATGTGGCAACGCCGCGATCAGACATCCTCCCAATATTTGTTGTTTAACTATGTAAAAACGTGTTCCCATAGTTTTCACATATTTGAAAGTTTTATAAAACATCAAATGTTACATGGGTATCAGGATTGAAATAAATTAATCCACAAGTTAAATATAAAGAAATAGAATTTCATGATCAGATTCATTACATCAGTTTTACTTGAGATATAATATGTAAACATCTGTGAATTCTTTGTTAAATTCATACAATCGTCCTAACAATTTTGAAAGTTTTGTAAAGTACTGATCAAAATACATTCAAAATTCTAATAAAATTGGGCATTTTTTTAAACTATCTTTAAAGATCTCATAGTTTTTATTATCAGAAAGAAAAAGTTTCATAAGTTATATAAAATACATAATTAATCTTTTACTACAACCTGTTTAACTAGGTTGTATACAAGATTCATCTCGATATAAGTTTAAGACAAGAAGTTCTCTAGCTTCTTGTCATAAACTTATATAGACGATTCTCTTTGTAATAAAGGGATTGAATAATCATTAGGAGATAATTGCAAAAAGTTTTATAATTATGCCAACTCCATTGGTTGTAACAGAGATCTTGCCGCTGTTGTGCATTTGGATAATAAAGTTGTGGATAAAGGTTAATTAGTTTTTTGTTGGTAATTGGTTTGCGAAAAGGTTTGCTAGTACTTTCACAGATCTTGATTAAACTTTTTCGCATATCGAATTTGAAATAAACGGCTGTTTTAATTCTTTTTCGTTTTTTGAAGCAGAAAATTGAAGCTATTTTAAGTCTTGACGTAAGCTCGTCTCCAGGTCCGGATGGTATACGTTCTCTCTCTATCAAGGGCTTTACTTCCTCGTCTGCTCCATACCTAACTAATCTATATAATTGGTCTATTTGATGAGGTTAATATCCTGATGCTTGGAAGGCCAGTTTTATTACACCAAGTTTTAAAAATAGCGATAGATCTGACGGCTTTTTAAGACAATTAGAAAAAGTTACAAATTTGGTAAATTTATTGAAAAATTGGTATATATATATATATATATATGTGTGTGTGTGTGTGTGTGTGTATAAACTCGTATATAAGTATATATATGTATATACTTATATATATATATATATATATATATATATATATATATATGTGTGTGTGTGTGTGTGTATAAACTCGTATATAAGTATATATATATTTCAAATCAAAAAATTTTATTCAAAGCTTTTCGTTAAACAGTAC
>JBAIZL010000007.1:49026238-49066238 GCA_036971475.1 Prosapia bicincta | reverse complement strand
AGAGAAATAGTAAACCAACATAACGCCGAATTACAGTTTACTAGTATTTGTTGTGGTCAATAATTTAGTTCTCCATATTGACAGATGAAGGTCCGTAGTTTACAATAGCAGTTTTACCATTCAGAAAAGGCTATCCTACTGTATAAAATTATAAAAACTGGTAGCGTTTATTAAACGAGTTAAAAATCTTCATATATACGAAGATTAAATTTTGACATAGGCCTAAATTGAATAATTTAGCAGCCATAATCATTTAACCTAATAAATTAGTTGAGCAAACTTAATTTAGTAGTTATGGCTGCATAGTTATAATGAAATGTTGCGTGAAAAACTGTAATTAACTAATTTACAAATTAGTGTTTTGATAAGTCAAATAAATAAAAATATATTTATATTAGAGTAATTTATATAAGTGAGTATTTCCAATGTATTCAATATAAAAACCATTGTATTTATTAACGAAACAAAGTGACAAAATTGGCCGAGCATATATAACTACATTGCAGACTCAAACAGACAATAAAAAGGTTACTGCGCTGTGTAGACAATTTAACCTCAGCGGTAACCACGGACACGTGAACGTGAAACGAAAATAAGCTAAATAAATGATTAAAATGAAGGTATCGATTAACTAACAAAATTATATTACAGTAAACCAAACATAGTCTACTCGTTAATTTTTATTTAGAATTTAATAGTGATTGATCGTTCAATTAAGTTGTTATATTTATTGGTTTTTTCTAATTTGGTAGAATTATTAGACTCCATGTAACAATCTGAGTTGGCACAGGTATTTGGTTGTGGGTATCTGTTTTCTGTTACTTTCAATGTATGTTTTTTTAGCTTTAGTTGTTTACTTTGTCTGATCAGGTCCACACATTTTTTTCGTATTTTACTTGTATTGTTTCCTTCTTACATGTTAAGAGTGCTTACTTTATAACGAGACCTGTTGCTCATTCTAGAACCGTAGCATATTAAAAAAAAAAATATATTATTATTATTATTATTAGAAAACCTGGAGGGATCTTATCGGTGTAGAGCACTTAGCTATAGCCTTTGTACACTTTTCCTATCCCTACCACAGGATTAGCTTAGTGGATACCTACCTCTTTGCAGAATCTAAGTACCCACCTGCTGCAAGTGCCCTGATTCTAAATCTTCTGATATCCTCTGGTGTACATATCTGCTGCCCAAACTACTTTCTCCTTGCAGCTCCCAAAGCAGGGCACTCATAGAGCCCATAGGATTGGGCTTTCCTCTTGGTCCTCGTTGCACCTCTTGCGCATAGGATACTTGGATCTTCTAGTTTTGTATTGGAACCCCCTCAGACTCCCATGGCCTGTGACCAGCTCTTCAGTAACTCTGAGCTGAAAACTACTTAAGGAGAGTATTTCTTTGCTCCACAAGTCTCCCGAGTATCCCCATAGCACTTTGGATTTGTTCCACCCTAAAATCGCATACCATTCTTCCAATCCTCTGAGGCGCCCACTGGCCTCAGTAACGGTCCTTGACCCTTGTTTTGTTAAAGCTCTCTTATTTCCTATCCAGCCAGAATGCCCTGGAATCAAGGTTAGGTTGAGCTAATTATACTTACCCATCTCTGCTAGAGAAAGTATTGTCCCCGGCCCAAGCTTAGAGCTGGCAGTATAGATAAACGTAATCTGCACTTATCATTATTAACTGTACACAAATTCACCATTTGTAAAGAATAAACACTTTATTCTTATACGTCTGTCAATGACGTATGCCATCATCACCATCAGTGCGACTACTACATAATCAAAACTTCCAAAGAGCAAAGTTTAAGTTGCCGTTGTAATTATATAGTAGCCTAGTCTCACTGATGATGATGACAAAAGTAGTTGAAACACGTATAAGGAAACAATTTTTATAATTGTGAGATTGTATACAGTTGTTTATTAATCACCGTTCGTTACAAGTACAAATATTATTTGTAAAACTGTAAATTCTGGAATTTTATAAATTTCCCCTCAAGCAGAGACACAAATTTCCCTTAGCGTCGGGAGATGGGCGAAATCGTGACGCTCATTGCACATTCACTTCAATGTTTCCTTCAAATAGTCCTGCTTTCTGCAGAAGCTAAAGAGATCCCAAACCATTTCCTAAATGTAGATTTGTCCGTGTAGAGAAGGCGGCTAAAAGATTAGGAGACCCTTCGATACGCTCTGATAGGTTGGAAGGTTTAATAACTATAAAAAGAAACTTGCTTGCTGCATTTATCCATTAAATAAAGTCCAATATAATAAATAAACATGTCATATTACGTGTGTTGTTTTTGGTATCCAAGCAATAAAATTATATTTTAAGTAATTATTGCGTAACTGAGTGAATAATTTTGAACTTTATTAATGACGGGTTTCGAATCAATCATTTCATTGACTGAACCGATCCACTATTGAACTCTAGTAACGGGTCCATGAATCGATTGTTTCGAAACGTGCCAGCAAATAAGTTCAAAATTATTTACTCATTTACGAAATAATTATTTATAATTTAATTAGTGAATTCAAGATGATTACAACAAGGAACTTTAAAAAAGTATACCTGGCGATGCATAATCCGTAGGAAAACAGAAAAAACAATAAATCATGATTATGGTGTTATGTTCCAAAAATTAAGAGCATTGAAAAAAACAAAAACAAGCTCATAACCCAAACAAGTTTTAAATATAGGTTTCCTTATGAAGTAGGACCCTATTCATCCCACACTACACCACAATAGAGATACAAGGTAACTGGAGATGGTAGATGGTATATAAAGTGTAATAACATAGCTAACTCTCTCCCGAGTGGAGAGGGCTCCACTTGATCTCACTTTGTTTATTGCATCGCCACACGGAACAAAATAGGCCATGTTTCACTTCATGCGTAACTGTTTACCCTGCAAAACAAATCTAAATTCAACAGATACTTGATAGTTACATTGTAAAATATTTGTATTGTAATAACTTTATACTATAATTAAATAAAATCTTGATTTAATAGTGGCATGATTGTTGTGAATTGAGATTAAATGTCCTTAAAAAGTTTTAACTATTGGGTAACATCACCGAGCTTTATTAACTTTTCTCTATTCCTGAGAACCTTCTAAATTACCAGTTAATTTCTTTTTGGAAAATTGTTGTCGTTGATAACTGATAGTTACTGTACATTATTTTTAATTGTTTTATTTGTGATTCCATTAAAATATTTCCAAACTCTAAAAAATTACTCTTTATGGTTACGTCGAACAAATCTTTACACAGAATGTAAAATATATGAAAATTGTCTCAAAAACTTAATGTTATAATTTTAATGTAATAAAAACATTGCGTAGAACGAATATTAAAAGAATTTTAAAATGTTACTTTTTTATTTATACTAATTATATATTACGATTATGGCGTAAGTATAGAACTCATTTTAGCCTATTGTTGGCTACTTGCGAGCGTGTGTGTGTGTGTGCGTCATGGACACCTAATGTTTTAGAGTTTAGACGAATTCATTACTAAGAGAAAGTGGGCATTTATTAGTCCAACAAATATTTCATAACATTTATCTCTTATATAATACCCTTGTCCAAATTAAAAAAAATAAATACTTTGATCTTATGTTGTAAATAAATTTATGGAAAATAAACAATTCAAATTCTCATATCTGTATCATAATTTGGATAATTTATAGTTATGTGTATTTATACTTTTACATTTTTAATCTTTCTCTCTGTCCTTTAATCAGAACTATTATTTTTCTGTAGACTCTCCTTTAGTTAGTTCGTAACCTACTTTTTAAATTTCTGATTTTCCTATGAGTTTTCGTTTAGTTCCATCTCACTCGATGCACTTCGTACGTAATTAAATCTAATGGACTTTTACAACTTGTAAAAGGATATAATAGAAAGCAATAACGGGAATAATTGAAATTGAACTCTATCTACCACCATTACATTATTCATGTTTACATTTTCGAAAGCTTTTATCTGATTCTTTGATTCTTGTGTAAACACTTTTATTTAATGTATTTTAGTCTATTTGAATAGCTTGTGAACCATGCAAACAGTAAGTAGTTTACTCCGAATGTTTCTAAATTTGTTTTAATTTTGTATTTGGTATGAAATGTAATATGATTCACACTAAACTCAACCATTTTATTAACAAACATAAGAAACCCACATTTTTTTATGTAAATCGTATTTAGAGTTCTGTTATTTCTGTACAGAGGGGGAAGTGTGGTTTTTTGTTATTTTTGTCTCAAGATCTCAGACTGAGAATGTTATAAAGCATGCAGAGAATTTAATTGTGCACGCTTTACAGAATGTGGTATATGATTTTAACATCATTAGCCTGCAACTCTGTAATTTATATGATTTTAATACCATTAGCCTGATAAAAGTTTTACTCAATTGTAATTGTAAAAGTTTTTTTGACTGATTTTGCATCCTTAAAAGAGATCTACCTATATTTTGACGAATTTTGTCTAACGTTGCATCAAAATGTAGTTGAAAAAATAAGGGAAGATTGGTAAAATAAGTAGGGCTGAGTAAGTAACATAATGAAGCTCCCACGGTAATAAAAGTATGACAATTACAGCTGAATTGGACAGGGCCGCTTACCTGAATTAGACCTACTATCTACTGGAGACATGAAAAGGTGATACTCGCTAGGGATAAGGATAATTCGAATAAGTTGTATTATGGAAGAGACGTAGTACCGCTGGTAATAATAGCGTAGAAAATAGTTGAAGTAGTCATGGCTTTTACCACAGTCAAACTGGCGCTTAGTCCAATACATTACTCTCCCTAAGAACATACGCATGAGGTTATCAGTATGTCGAATATGGTGATGTGTATAGTGTGCGGATTACGTAACCGTGCACTTGGCCTTGAGAGAACGCAGTAGGCGAGACGGATAGTAGAGTGTTAGTATAAATACTTTCCTACAAACATGATACGAAATGTAAAAATAACTGACTTGCATGAGAAGAATCGATATTAGATAAATTCGATGACAAATTACCTTCGGTATAAAAGAACAAACAATCTTGAATTATAGGTAGACATATCGGATGCAGAATCTTTTGATGTATAGAACATTTAGAATTGGTAATCAGTTTTCGTGGAATTTCGTGCGATCTCTCACGGCCAAGTGCACGGTTACGTAGTCCGCACTAAACTCAGTATTTTTGCCTTAAGAAGGAGAAGTTAGTGTTTTATGCATCATGTTGTGACGAGTATCAGCAAACCCTGATCACTAGGTCCTCACCCATCACGGGCTTTAAGACTTAATGGTAAAATCTTGTTCTTGGAGTCATATTCTTCTGAAGCTTCATTTAAAATTTCAAATTTTTATTTCAGTTTCAATTTATAAAAGTCTATGAATAGTTTTAGAGATAAAAGTATGTAAGCACTATTCGATAATTCCTACAGATATTAGCAACTTGATCAAGGTTAAATATTCCTAAATCGATCAATAAATCGATCAATAAATTGTACAGCGAATGTTATTAAAACGAAGAGAAACAAGTAAAATATTTCGCAAATGGCGACGGTGGGGAATGTAGAAAAATTTAATTAATTTCAGTGTTTCCCATTCGGTAATCCTAAATCCAATTACATTTACGTGACAGGTATTTTGGCGACAACAAAAGTCGGTTTAAACTGTTTACTGTATTTTAAACATTTCCGTTATTGGCTCAAAGTTAAAACACAATATTTTCAACTTTTATTGTCAGGAATATACAAATATTTTTTTCAGACATACTGATCTTATTCGTTTCACAAGAATTTGACTAAGCAAATTATAAAAAATATCAAAGTACAATATGGATGCACAGCATTCGTAGGCCTGTAATAAATCTCATTATAAAACTGTTTAGTCAATCTAAGGTCTTTCGTGTCTTAACTAAATCCTTTGTAAAACCTTTTAACCCCAGTGCACTAAAAGGCCTAACCTTTAAAAAACTAACCGTTAAATAATGATAGAATGATAATTTTATTTCCGTTTGTGAAATGTGAGACTACAATAATAAATTCCAATACAAATTATTATTTTGTCTTATTGTTCAAATGACATAACAATGATTATTGCTCAATAACGAGGGTTATGGTTGCCATAACGGAATGATGGATAATGTTCACCATGACATGATGATGATTATTGTTCACTGTAACAGAATGATGATTATTGCTCAGCATAATATAATAATGAGGGTTATGGTTGCCATATCGTAATGATGGATAATGTTCACCATGGCACAATGATGATTATTGTTCACCGTAACAGAATAATGGTTATTGCCATAACGTAATGATGGATAATGTTCACCATGACATGATGATGTTTATTGTTCACCGTAACAGAATGATGGTTATTGTTGCCATAACGTAATGATGGATAATGTTCACCATGACATGATGATGATTATTGTTCACCGTAACAGAATAATGGTTATTGTTGCCATAACGTAATGATGGATAATGTTCACCATGACATGATGATGATTATTGTTCACCGTAACAGAATGATGGTTATTTTTTCCACAACGTAATGATGAGTATTGTTGGTATAACGAAATTATGATTATTGTTCACGATAACATGATGGTGGTTATTGTTTATCATATCATAATGAAGGTTAACAATTTTGTCAACAAGAGTGGCAAGTCACCCCAGTGATGTTTAATCTATTTCTTTTCTTAGAAAGCATGTTCGTTACTACACTGAATCCAAGCTCAGCCAAATTCGACGGGGGAAGTGTAATTACAAATGTTTGTACTGCTTTCCACACTCCTGGATTGTGGCCAGGTATTGTTTTATGATTCCAGAACTCTCGCTTCCCGTTTCTGAATGTTGACGGTGAATAACTCAAGCACGGTAAGTACACTTGTTTAAAACAGGAAATGAAACCTTTATGACGCCCTGTGATCGCTGGGGAGTAAGTTGCCATTGACAAATTGTTGCTGATAGGAATCTCTTTCTCTTAATAAATTATGCATATTGCTAAATACTGATTATCCTGACAAAATTGTCCTTCTTTTATGAATCGTAACCAAGCTAGGAGCTTTGGTAGACTTGGGTCACCAAATTGAATGGAAAACTGATAAGCTCTGAAGTAGTCGGACAGTGATATTTCACAAGCAGCCATGTCAACAATTCTTCTTTGATCAGGAGTATTGCTCAAGCGAATTTTTCCAGTGATTTTTAAGGTATAGTAATGGAAAACAATTTCTAATATTTCTTTGATTGTCGGGAAAATCAACTACTCACTAAAAGTGCGTGGGTTTCCATCTTTAGAAATAAACAAGGAAGTTGGTTCCATCATTGACGAGGAATAAAACGCTTGCCATCAGCTTAGTCTTGCTACTGCCCTCATGGAAGGCTTCAGGGACGCGCTGAGGGGCGGCATCGCCTACTTTGGGAATTGATCATCTCCTACACAAGTTTTAACTGACTTCAGGAAATTTGCTACATTACCTCACTCGATATAGAGTAAGCTACAAATAAAAAAAAGATCCCTTTGTATAAGTAGAATCCAACATGATTTACTATTTTAATGTTTGTTCAGATCAACGCTTGTTCGAAACCGGGTGATAATCAATTGTGGAAAAAATTAACAGAAAAATGAAAATGTTGATACAAAAACTAAAATAATTTTTTTAATAATTTTGATTTACTTCCACAGTTTTTGGATTGGTGGCAGTTAGGGTCGTAAAAAGCAGGGAGAGTTATCGACTAGAAGACAAAATATTTCTTTTGCCTAATAAATTATGTATAGTGCAGCTGGGGAAAACGTTCATATTAGTATAGGCCTACTGTACAGTATTTAAGACCCATGTCAAAGGTTCTGCCGAAAAGCGCCCGTGGGATTCGAGGGAGTACATTTGAAATTGTTATGAAAAGCAATATAGCCCTCTAACACAAGTCATTTGCATCCAACCACAATATCCAACTCACAAGCTACGCCATACGTTCCGTGAAAGGGACAATATTTTTCCCTCCCAGAGCTGCAGTCGACCATTTGCTTCGCTCACAGCCCCTCTTTACACTACTGTAACCATTGAGCTAAGGTAAGGTATTTTTAACATCTGTCCACATATTTGTATATTTATGACTTACATGTGTAATGTCAACCAAAGGGTTGCGTGAATTGGTTTGTTTTATCTCTCCTGCTTTGAAGTGTAAATTATTTCATGTTTCTGGTTTTTCATTCATTGTTTATTTTTAATATAGATTTCTTTCAAAGTGTTGATAATACAGTCAAAATATACATAAACAAATCAAAACTGGCTAATACTCAGCCACTCAACGGATTTTAATAAATAGACTCAAATAGTTCGTACTAATATTTCACCAAAGGTTGAAAAATAAAATTTGGTAGATAAGTATTTCAATAAACGTATATAAACAATAAAAATGTTTTTTTTCTAATGATAACATTTTTTAACGTTTGAAATTTTTTATTTTATTGTATTACATGGAAAATATATAACATTTAAGATGAAAAATCCGACAATACGTCTATAATAAACCTTTTGCATTAACTCTAACAAGGCTCTAGTTGCTGTGAGACTCTGAACGATTTATGAATTGGCACATGTCATGGGCATAAAGATGTCGTAAACGCCAGTGCAATTGTTTGATTCCACTTTGAAAGCCAGTACAAGGGAAAGTCGTTTAAACCTGTCCGTAACATAGCAAGTGTGACACTTGAGTCTGTTATATGTCAAGGGAATATATGTGATTAAAGCTAACAGCGTAATCGTTATAGAAGCTCATTCGTAGCTAGGAAAATATTGAATTTTTGAAAACGACTAGAGGCAAGTTTATTCACTGCATTGATCTATTCGTCATAATTAAAAAAAAAATGCACATACAAAAACCACTCAGTTGCAGCTTTCATATTAGAATTTTAAAATAGTGTGTCATTAAAATGGTTAAAACTATAAAGATGTATTTGAAATCTAGTTCTAATTGTGTATGAGACGGGAAGCTTTCGAAATGGGGACTTACCAGCGTACGCTGGATATTTTGTGGGTTGACAAAGTCCTTTATTAACAGTACTTTATTAGCTGAACAAACACACAGAAAAAATACACACTATCAACGAAACAAAATTAGAATATTTTGGACATATTCAACGTAATACAAAATATCAACGGCTTCAGCTTATTATACAAGGTAATATTGATGGCACAAGAGGTCCGGGCCGTCGCAGGACATCTTGACAGAAGAGTTTACAACAATGGTAAGGGCCCAACGCAAGGGCAGTTTTTGAAAGAGCAGTGTACACGGTTGAAATAGCGCTGATGGTTGTCAACGTCCAATAGGACACGGGACACGAAGAAGATTACTTCTAATATTTATGCCTATATACTACCACAAAGCATGTGCAGCTTACCACTGATAAAACTACCACAAAGCATGTGCAGCTTACCACTGATAAGACTGCCACAAAGCATGTGCAGCTTACCACTGATAAGACTACCACAAAGCATGTGCAGCTTACCACTGATAAGACTGCCACAAAGCATGTGCAGCTTACCACTGATAAGACTACCACAAAGCATGTGCAGCTTACCACTGATAAGACTGCCACAAAGCATGTGCAGCTTACCACTGATAAGACTGCCACAAAGCATGTGCAGCTTACCACTGATAAGACTGCCACAAAGCATGTGCAGCTTACCACTGATAAGACTACCACAAAGCATGTGCAGCTTACCACTGATAAGACTACCACAAAGCATGTGCAGCTTACCACTGATAAGACTGCCACAAAGCATGTGCAGCTTACCACTGATAAGACTACCACAAAGCATGTGCAGCTTACCACTGATAAGACTGCCACAAAGCATGTGCAGCTTACCACTGATAAGACCGCCACAAAGCATGTGCAGCTTACCACTGATAAGACTGGCACAAAGCATGTGCAGCTTACCACTGATAAGACTGCCACAAAGCATGCGCAGCTTACCACTGATAAGACTACCACAAAGCATGTGCAGCTTACCACTGATAAGACTACCACAAAGCATGTGCAGCTTACCACTGATAAGACTGCCACAAAGCATGTGCAGCTTACCACTGATAAGACTACCACAAAGCATGTGCAGCTTACCACTGATAAGACTACCACAAAGCATGTGCAGCTTACCACTGATAAGACTGCCACAAAGCATGTGCAGCTTACCACTGATAAGACTGCCACAAAGCATGTGCAGCTTACCACTGATAAGACTACCACAAAGCATGCGCAGCTTACCACTGATAAGACTGCCACAAAGCATGTGCAGCTTACCACTGATAAGACTACCACAAAGCATGTGCAGCTTACCACTGATAAGACTGCCACAAAGCATGTGCAGCTTACCACTGATAAGACTGCCACAAAGCATGTGCAGCTTACCACTGATAAGACTGCCACAAAGCATGTGCAGCTTACCACTGATAAGACTACCACAAAGCATGTGCAGCTTACCACTGATAAGACTACCACAAAGCATGTGCAGCTTACCACTGATTTGACTGCCACAAAGCATGTGCAGCTTACCACTGATAAGACTACCACAAAGCATGTGCAGCTTACCACTGATAAGACTACCACAAAGCATGTGCAGCTTACCACTGATAAGACTGCCACAAAGCATGTGCAGCTTACCACTGAAAAGACTGCCACAAAGCATGCGCAGCTTACCACTGATAAGACTGCCACAAAGCATGCGCAGCTTACCACTGATAAGACTGCCACAAAGCATGTGCAGCTTACCACTGATAAGACTGCCACAAAGCATGTGCAGCTTACCACTGATAAGACTACCACAAAGCATGTGCAGCTTACCACTGATAAGACTGCCACAAAGCATGTGCAGCTTACCACTGATAAGACTGCCACAAAGCATGTGCAGCTTACCACTGATAAGACTGCCACAAAGCATGTGCAGCTTACCACTGATAATACTGCCACAAAGCATGTGCAGCTTACCACTGATAAGACTACCACAAAGCATGTGCAGCTTACCACTGATAAGACTGCCACAAAGCATGTGCAGCTTACCACTGATAAGACTGCCACAAAGCATGTGCAGCTTACCACTGATAAGAATGCCACAAAGCATGTGCAGCTTACCACTGATAAGACTGCCACAAAGCATGTGCAGCTTACCACTGATAAGACTGCCACAAAGCATGTGCAGCTTAGCACTGATAAGACTGCCACAAAGCATGTGCAGCTTACCACTGATAAGACTGCCACAAAGCATGTACAGCTTACCACCGATAAGACTGCCACAAAGCATGTGCAGCTTACCACTGATAAGACTGCCACAAAGCATGTGCAGCTTACCACCGATAAGACTGCCACAAAGCATGTGCAGCTTACCACTGATAAGACTGCCACAAAGCATGTGGAGCTTACCACTGATAAGACTGCCACAAAGCATGTGCAGCTTACCACTGATAAGACTGCCACAAAGCATGTGCAGCTTACCACTGATAAGACTGCCACAAAGCATGTGCAGCTTACCACTGATAAGACTGCCACAAAGCATGTGCAGCTTACCACTGATAAGACTGCCACAAAGCATGCGCAGCTTACCACTGAAAAGACTACCACAAAGCATGTGCAGCTTACCACTGATAAAACTACCACAAAGCATGTGCAGCTTACCACTGATAAGACTGCCACAAAGCATGTGCAGCTTACCACTGATAAGACTGCCACAAAGCATGTGCAGCTTACCACTGATAAGACTGCCACAAAGCATGTGCAGCTTACCACTGATAAGACTGCCACAAAGCATGTGCAGCTTACCACTGATAAGACTGCCACAAAGCATGTGCAGGTTACCACTGATAAGACTACCACAAAGCATGTGCAGCTTACCACTGATAAGACTACCACAAAGCATGTGCAGCTTACCACTGATAAGACTACCACAAAGCATGTGCAGCTTACCACTGATAAGACTACCACAAAGCATGTGCAGCTTACCACTGATAAGACTGCCACAAAGCATGTGCAGCTTACCACTGATAAGACTGCCACAAAGCATGTGCAGCTTACCACTGATAAGACTGCCACAAAGCATGTGCAGCTTACCACTGATAAGACTGCCACAAAGCATGTGCAGCTTACCACTGATAAGACTGCCACAAAGCATGTGCAGCTTACCACTGATAAGACTGCCACAAAGCATGTGCAGCTTACCACTGATAAGACTGCCACAAAGCATGTGCAGCTTACCACTGATAAGACTGCCACAAAGCATGTGCAGCTTACCACTGATAAGACTGCCACAAAGCATGTGCAGCTTACCACTGATAAGACTGCCACAAAGCATGTGCAGCTTACCACTGATAAGACTGCCACAAAGCATGTGCAGCTTACCACTGATAAGACTGCCACAAAGCATGTGCAGCTTACCACTGATAAGACTGCCACAAAGCATGTGCAGCTTACCACTGATAAGACTGCCACAAAGCATGTGCAGCTTACCACTGATAAGACTGCCACAAAGCATGTGCAGCTTACCACTGATAAGACTGCCACAAAGCATGTGCAGCTTACCACTGATAAGATTGCCACAAAGCATGTGCAGCTTACCACTGATAAAACTGCCACAAAGCATGTGCAGCTTACCACTGATAAGACTGCCACAAAGCATGTGCAGCTTACCACTGATAAGACTGCCAAATCAGAGTTTGCTGTCCTCTCCCTTGCAAGTTGTATTCACTAATTTAAAAGGCCTTTAACAGTTTATATTGATTTCAAACTGAAAGTCTAACAGTTACCGTCTATTTTAGATTCTTGTCCATTGCATTTCAACAACGATTTTATAAAGAAAGCATTCTACATTGCTTGTATTTCAGTTTTTAGTCTGAAGCGCAGTTTTTAGTTTGGTTCCGCAGTCCCTTTGATTAGTATAATACAAATATTATTATGAGAAAAATCGCTAGGCTTGATCACATTTAAGCGCATGCGCTGGCAGACGACAGTCTTTTTGAAGAGCAGTTGTTCTCAAAGCTCTCTGGTGGGCGGCCGCTACGTAAGTTCTGAAAACATTAGTTATACTATTGTATACTGAAAACTAGTTCAATATTAAATTTTTAGTTTTTTTTTGATTTTATAAAATTTTTGAAACTTTTGTAATCTTATAGTTTCTATTTATGTTCATATTTACCCCAGAGTCTGCTTACAATGACAGTAATCTACAGCTGAAAGTAAGTGGTCTGGCTAGTATCACGCTGTGGAAATTTCCACTCAGTACCCCACTCCAAACCAAATCCCCTCCCAGCCATCTGTGCAAAGCGATTTTTCCCTAAGTGGTTCTACTGTACGTTTACAATTATGTGTCTTTTTTGTAACCTTTATCTTGTTACTCCTGTGATTGTTACGTTTAAAACTAAGCACGCACATGCCTGCTATAATTCGTCACTTTGCAACGAATTACGTCCGTCCTTCTGACAGCTTTGTTGTATGGATTCACCTAGGAACTACCATCTTAGAACTAACTGACACACACACACACACACACACACATACACACACACACACACACACACACATACACACACACACACAACACACACACACACACACACACACACACACACACACACACAAACACACACACACACACAAACAAACACACACACACACACACACACACACACAAACACACACACACACAAACACACACACACACACGCACATATATAGCTATTCCCCAAAGATTCCTACTCTATTTGGAAATGATTAAATAATAATACTCAAAATAAATTGTGATAGTGTAATGATAATTATACGTAGGCGTTTCTTCAAAATACTAATTGATATATAAATTTAAAGAGTTGTTTATAATATAATTGAACTTAGAATGGCTATTAAAACCACGGGCCATATATAAGACATGTTATATAATCCAGAATGCTGTCATTTCCTACCGCTAATTTATTAGAAAATTTTTTTTTTTTACAGCACAAATCTGGAAACCATGCCTGGATTGTTATAGATCAATACAACATTGTAACTTTATAGAAAGCTATCCATATAAAATGTACATAAATATCTTGGATCTCCACACCATTAAACCATAAACCAAAAAATATGTATTACCATAGATAAATAACGCTGGAATACAGTTTAAAACTCCAAAATAAGAAAGGATTGGATTCTACTGCACAAGTTATTTAACCGAGTAATATAAGATCCAAGTAGATTGATTTTATCTGTCCAAGTTCTACATTTATTGCCCAAGTTTATGTTTTTCTCACAATACCTCCAGAAAAGTTTACAAATATAAGAAATGCTTTTATATTTCTTCTCAAAAATACGATAACACTTTATTATGTCTTTCTCATAAAGAATTTCTATAAAGAAAATATCTATCTTGCACACCATAACATTTTTGTTTCTTTCTTCTAAAAACATGGGGTAAAATACAATGAAAACTAAATTCTGTTTTCAGTCCAAATTATTTAGTGTATATTAAAAGAAATAGTACTTACAAAAGTAAGGCTCTCAGCGTTATGTAAGTAGTTATATATTATTATTTTGCTTTAAATAACACTCTTTTCATTCTTCTAAATAACTTTACTTAAACAGTCCACACCTCACAATAACCTTCTTCAGCCCACACCACACAAATGTAAAACATTTTTTCACAGTCAATCTTTACAGATGTTTTTTACAATAAATAAATTTGTATAAATAAATACAAATAAATTTTTACATTAGTTCATTGATGCTGAAAAGGAAAAACATAAAAGATGTTTCCCAGAAAGGAGTCGCCCATACATTATTAATGTAGCCTATCAAAAGCCCCACTTACTTCTTTATACTTGGAATTCTATACTTTTTTTATCGAAATGATATTATGTTAACATAATATTTCAACAAATCTCTTCAAAGTAAAAATTAACTGTGTTTATTGAGCTGTTAACTTACAATATTTCTTATATAACGGTAATTTATTTACCAATACATTTCCCCATCTTGATAAAAATATAATTTTATTTGAGGTGAATATATACAATTTTTCAAAAACTGAAAAACAGTCATAAATTTTATACTTTACTTTTATCCATAACGTTTTTTTTTTTTTTAATATTGTTTTTCTTTTTTTCAGAGGATAAAAGAAGATTGCATAATGTTAAAGGATCAGAACGTAACCTCGTTGTACAGGTAAACAGTCTGTTTTTACTATTAGGCCTATATTCCATCATTATTAACTTGAGAAGGATTTTTGTACTTTGGATATAAAATAGAGAGATTAATAAACACATCAGTTTCCTTGAATACTGTATGACCTAAATATGGGACCCTATGTTTTGAGCGTCAAAGTTGTCTGCCAATCCTAACATTGTCACGTTAAATTTTGACACATTTCTGAGAAACTCCACAATCAGAACTATCTGGTGGAACTATTCAGTCATTCAGAGAAGGAAGGGGTTTGGTGGCTTCCGAGGGTTTGTAGTCTATCACGTAACACTGGCTGCTGGTAGGAATTTGGGATCAGGGCTTTTGGTAGAGCGCTGAATCCACATGGTACACCTTTAAAGAGGTGTATCTACACGATAGGACGTTTAATGGGTGGGACGGTAAAAAAAAGGAGTTTCATTTTGTGGGACCTCACGTCGAGAGTAATGGCGCCGGTCTGCGGTTGTTGTATTTCTAGGGAAACATATGGTTATGACTTGTCCGGGATGAGCGCATGAGCGCGGTTCTTCATTTCCGGAGCCAGGGCAACAAGGCGACTACTTTCGTCTGCATAGTCCTGCTAGCTTTAGGTATGTTCCAGGAGCTGCAAAAGAACATGGCGTCATCCGCGTATAAGGACATTGATACTTCAGGGAGGGGAGGAATATCATTTCTGTATAGTAGGTAAAGGAGAGGGCCAAGGACAGATCCCTGCGGTACACTACTAGAGATGAGCCTGAAGAAGGAAAGACTAGGCCTTGCTGACATCAAGGAAGACGTCTTATTGAAGAGATCTACTACCGCGTTGGAGGCTCGCAGCAGCTGCTGTATAGTGGAGTGCTTTCTTCGGAGCCCGAATTGCTCCTGTCTGATTACCTCATCGAGAGCGGGAAAAATGTGAGAGTGGAGGAGTTATTCAAAGGAAGGAAATGGACTGGTAGCTGTCGGGTATGTTGAATGGATAGCGAAGCATGGTTTTCATTTCTATGGAAATTACATGGCCACATCCCTGTTTGACTGATTTGGCCCCACCCTCTCACAATTTCTACTTATTAAGTTTTCGTTCAGCTTTAGATGTCTGAACATTACATTCGACTGATATTGTTTTTGTGCATTTAGTATTCTCATATTTTATCTGGGCTTTGAGAATTCTAAATTTTCAATAATATTAAGGCGTTTTCCTTTATTGTCATATATTAATCCTATTTGACTGATTTGTAATCATCCGGACTTTTTAAAATAATATTATATTCATAAGCATCACAGCCGACTCATTTTATGTGAGTGTTGTCATGGTGAGACTTGATAATGTGTATAAAGACGATTTTCATCCAGGGAGTAACAGTTCATAGATAATTCTGTTGAGGGAGGTTTTCCGAAACGCAACAGGCCGAAAAAATAATGTGACAGTGGTAGGACTGGCAGACAACTGTGACCCACAAAACATTTTTATACAACCGAGCAGAAACCCAAAATGTCATTATACTTCTATGGGAACCTGTCCTGTCTATCTATTCCACGGTATAAAAAGGAGCCATTGTTATAGTCATAAGTTTTTGTATTAAATAGAGTTTACAGAAACCGTTGCATAATCAATTATTGTGATTGAATAATGGAAAATTTAATTATTTTTTAGTTACAGCATTAAAAACTTTCTTAATGGTCTACTACGGTTTAATTTCCTACATTGGAAACATCGTCAGGTTATGTTTTCTCAAATAAATTAGTAACCTCCACTGTATAAAAGGTATTTGAAGAATGTATGACCTGGAAGATTTCTTACTGAGGAAATGAAATTTGATAGTCCGTTAAGATAACACTAAGAGGCTGGGGCTGATATTATAATTAAATCTTCCATTGTTCATTGTAGTTAGAGGTATGTAGAAATTAAAACTTTACCTTTTAGATACAATATTATGTCGTAAAAGTACTTAAACATTTTAATTTCTTTTTGAAATTTAATTATCTAGAAATGTTATATATTTTTTTTGGCATTTTCGTTTGTAGTAAAAATCTATTGATAATCATTTTGCAGGTGCAGAGAAGTTGATACAGGTTAACTTATGACATGGATGTTCTTTCATGTTAGAAAGTAATAGAATATTATCTTCTTTTGTTTATGGTAGTAATAATAAAAGTGAATAATATTTGCTAACAAAGAACTTTTTTTATGTTATCAACAAAATGTTAAATTTCAACAGTTAGTTTTTAAACATTCTCGAAAAGATAGAAATATGTTTGGAGATGTTAATTCACTAGAGTTCATAAACTCACAATTTTTAATAATTTACTTTTACTGTTTATGATTTAATCTAGTTTATTCTCACAAAGAAATATATTCATTTTGCCGTTAGCACAGAAACATTAAAAGTACAGGATTAGATTTCTACTTGGATGAGAAAAGAAATCTCAAAAAACTATTTCTTTATGTCTTCATTAATTATTCATAAAAACTTAGAACAAACATAGCTGTAAACTTTTGATGGTGATAGTAGATTAACATAATAATTTTGCATTTTTCATGTTAATTTTAAAACATTTTCCAACTGATTTATTCATAGAATGTATTGCTCTACTTCCTTTGTAGACAATTTATTCAATGTAATATACACAATCATAACTAACATGTTGACAACTTATTACCAGGAAACGAAGTTTATAATGTTTGGAAACCTCCCAAAATATTGTGGCTTTTCATTTTACTTGTTGCATTCTGTGCTCTAAAATACTTGTTTATATCATCCATAATATTTTTCTTTAAAAAAATTAACCAAATCATTAGGTGCACTTTAGTTTCCCTAATAAGAGAATAGAAAAAATTTCTATCCGTAATTGTTAACAATAAGGTTTAAAGAATGTGTAACCTTAAACAATATTTAAGATTTAACGTATGTTGTAATAAGTAAAGTGTGGTTTGTAATTTAAAGATATTCGAATTAGAGATCTACAAAATATTTTGTTTGTAACAATATACATACTTATGAAACTTCTTAAATTTTTTAAAAATAAATTCTACTAGAAATATTGATACAAAATACTATAGTGAAATATTTTTTTTCATTTAATTTAGAATGATAAGTTACAAACTGGTAAAATTTTCATAATTTGAAACATAAAGTTTTTCATATTATTTGATTCCATCTTAGTCTTAAGCTAATAGTTTTACACTAAAAATCTTGAACATATATTGTTATATTATACTTGTCTATAGTACCACTTACTTTTTTTGTTTTTTGAGATCTGCCATTTTGGAAATGAACTCAGACCGTAACTGTGTTCTTGATTATTTTGGGTTTTAAGATAGGGAAATTAAGTGATTTTTAGAGTTTTAGGGGTTATGATTGTAAAAGGTGTATGTGAGTTACAATATGATTGGGAGTTGAGAATGTGTGTTGGGTGTAAGTTGAAATGTTTGTATATTTCATAATGTTCAGTTGTATGTCGTTACATTTACAGCTCCGCTGGGGTATGCAAGTAACTTGTAGTTCGTGCCCCAGTTACTCAGTCCAAACAGGAAGGCCAATTCAGACACGCTACCAAGAACACATAAAAGTACTCATGAATAAAAACACTCAATTAAACTTTGCCGAACACCTCATATACAAGAACCTCAACCACACAAACATAACATCAAACCTACAACGTCTACATAAACAAAACAAAAATAGCCAACTATACTTGTGTGGGTTAATTATATCTTTTTGTAATTGTTTAAATTATTATTTAATAAAGAAGGTTTAGACGAACAACAAATATTAAATTTCTACAATACATATAGATTTCAACATAATAACTATAAGACTAAAATTGTGTTTTCTTAGTGCTCCTTAAACTCCAGTCCACAAGTAGCCACTTCTGATTAACAGAGCCTCTCCATCATTAGACAAAGGAGAAGGGGTTTAGAAGACTCTTGTGCATTGCAGTACTTTGTTTAATTAAACTGAAAACAATAAGTTTTACTGAAATTATAAACCGAAAATACAATTTCATTTAACTGCTAGTGCAAAAATGTGAAAAATTGGAATGTACGTTGCTCGTTTTTGTTAACATAATTTAAAAATATCCAATCACTCATTTTAACGTTCAACAAGACCAGCCGAAAGTTTTTAATAAATCTAGTGATTAGAAAAAACGTTTATTCACTCATATTTATATTAACGAAATAAAATGTTATAATATTTGTCTCCATTTTTAACTTCAACTACCTGTTTACACTTACATACTTCAACATATATCAATTAGTACACACTTGATTATAGTAGCACTTTTAATTTGCTTAAATGAGATTCGTGGTTATGGGGGATGTGTCCCGTTACTCAGGCAATGTTTTGACAAATTTTGTTTGGGTTTTATTAATAAAATTAAATAAATATGTATATCTATCACTTTCACTATATGTACTTAAACAAGAATCTTACTTGGTTTTTAGGCGAGTTGACTTTCAAAGATTGGTAGTGTCTCCATCATCGGGCATCATTGACCAGGGGTTGTAGTAGACTGCGAGCTGTGTGGAATTTCCGTTGTCACAAGGTGTGGTGTACAGTTATGTTCTATTTTCGGATTCACGGCACTGTGCGAGTCTTTTAAGTTTGTCTTGGGGTTAATTTTGTCTATTAGGTTGAGTAATTTATCGTTTTGTGATTTTATTTGTATTTGTTCGTTTATGATATTATTTTATGTTTATAAATTTGTAGTTGTTCCCAGATTGTCATTTTGAGGCCTTTTTGTACTTTTTATATTAGGTTTTCTAATGTGGGAAATGTGTGTTTGTTTTTGATGGCGTGTGAAGCGAAGTTTGAGTTATAAGTTTCAGGTTTGATGTATGCATTGAGGTGTTCTTGATATCTGTCTTTTAATTTCTTTTTTGTTTGGCTTATGTATATTTTATTACAGTTTGGGCATTCGATTATATATGTTCCGTTACTCAGTGTGGGACATATTTTTTCCGGTTAGTTTATTTTATTGATTATGTTTCCTGTGTTTTTGTATGCTATGTTAATATTATTATTTTTTAGTGTTTTAGTTATTCCTTTTATTTTGTACTCTGTATATGCGAATGTGGCCCATTTTGTTGTTGTTTGTAGTTCGAACTTAGTTTGTTTTAATTTATTTAATATTTTAAATTCTAATTTGTCTATATTTTTTTATTGTATCCATTTTTTTGGGCTATTTGATATATTATTTGTTTTTCTTTGGCCTTATATATATATATATATATATATATATATATATATATATATACAAATGATAGTTTATTAGGTAATGAAGAAATGTTTGAATCCTTATGGAAATGTAAGCAAGAGCTATATTTATAATATGAGAAATGCAAATACATTAGTTGCCTGCTTTGAAATATAAATATTTACAGAAGTGTATTAACACAAGACAACAAATTTGTAGTTAAAATAGAATGTTTATACCGCAAATTATTTCACTTCAGGAAGTTGGGGAGAAATTAAGTAGTCTACAACTTTTAAAATATATTTTCAACATGTTTGTGAAACATACATTTCAGCTTTACAGATCATGTACTTTCAAAAATCGAAGAGTTTTGATTCAAATTTAACTTCTTAAACAAAAAAGAAAATCCAAGTTTAAATACATCCTTTATTTTATACCACAAAAATCTTAGGTAAAACCTACACAAAAGACTACAAATGAAGCACAAAAGTGCCTACTAGTAGCCTACCTAATGATGAATCTAATATATTGATAGTAGTTTTATTGCTGTGGGAGGTTATGATACAGCAATCAACGAGCACACGTAAAATGGATTGTTTTTTTTTATTGTTGCTCGTTCTACAGTCACCTAAATCAGTTGATAACGCCTAAAGTAAGTTTTTCATTGCTCTCTGTTCGTCTGTTTTTTTCAAATGAACTATGATTATTGGCTATAAAAGGTTATTTGAGAGAAGTTTTTTGCTTTGAAAATAATGCGCCTGAGTAGTTCGATACAGTAATTAGCTCAATATGACTCACTCCCGCCAGTACGGAGTAGTGTTACAGAATATGCGTAGACTTATTAAGTCTCCATTGTTGAATCTTTGTAACAGGGAATGTAGCCGAACTACTTAGTAGACTGCAAACAATACGTTCATAAACTGAGGAATATAAGAGTTAGGACTGTTTGTGAAGGCAAACATGAGGTAGACAAAATTAAAATATAGTGTTAAACAAATATGTTTTATCTCACTAAAATACTAACCTTTAGAATTAATAAACTAGCACCAGCAAACTTATAAACTCTAAACAAATTAGTTTTCTTTTATTTTTTTTGTAAATAATAATTCACTTGTTTTATTTACAATGCATACATTATAACAATAACTACAGTATTATAGTCTACACAAAATATAAATTCATTAAATTTCTATTTTATATATTTTATAAGTTTAACATGAGTAATTATTTTTATTTTATTATTCTGTGGCAAATATTTTCGGTCTTCGTTTGTTTATTTAATTGTTAAAATATAGCCTTGAACATCGGTTACAATATTATTACCATTTTTGTTATTATAATTTGTTTTAATTACAATGCATACATTATAACAATAATTACAGCATAATTGTCTATAAAAAATATAAATTCATTGAATTTCTATCTCAATCTAATTATAATCTAATTACTTTAATCTAATTACTTTTAGTTTATTAATTGTTATTGCTGTAGTTTTTATTACATATGTATTATTATAATGTAATTTTTTGACATAACCTATTTGGTTCCTGATGGCCGATCGTTATTTGTCGGTCGAGGGCGGAGAGGGGGCGGAGCTTACCTCACGCCTATATATAGCGACCGCGGAGAACGATTGGTATCATTCTAGTTTGTAACTTCTTGTGTGCTAGATTGTGTTTTGTAACAAGACCCTCTGATGATGATGACATGGTCATCGAAATGTACATAAGGGTTTAAACTTAAGTAACTTGTCTTATTTGTTATTTTTGATTATTTTTGTGGTATTGGGGTTCTTTTCAATATTTTTATTGTAATCTATCTCATATAGTTTATAAGTTTAACATGAGTAATTATTTTTATTTTATTATTCTGTGGTAAATATTTTCGGTCTCCGTTTGTTTATTTATTTGTTTTTTTTTAATATAGCCTTGAAGATAGGTTACATTATTATTAACATTTTTGTTTATATTATTATTATTACAGTACTATTTATATTTTTTTGATTCTTTTTCAACGAAATTTCTGTCTTAATCAAAGAAATTAACAACTTACTAAATGAAGATAGCTTATTGTGATCAAAAATGTTTCACCTAAATGCGCTAATCATAGTTATAAGTTTGAAAAGTTGTTCCTTTGTTTAGTTCAAACGACGATTTTCTGGTCGTTATTAAAAATAAATTACAGGCTATCAGTTTTTCCACCATTTTTTTTTTGCTAAATTTGAATTTAAGTATTTATATTCTAATAATCATTTCTATATATAGTTGTACTTATTCTTTAAACTCATCGTATTAAACATTCTCATCTGTGCTCACTGTGTATTTAATTTGTATGAATTTTTATTTACTTCCTGCGCCTATATAAAATTTGAGTTTTAAGAAATATTTATGTATTAAAATATTATTGATCAATAAATGGTTCAACAGCTTATTAAAAATTGAACAGTAACGTTACAGTATCCTTACATGGAAACTTGAGTAGTAATTTTAATAAAAATATTGTTATTAGAATACCTATTTTATTGTTCATGAGGTAATGAAGAAGAAATGACTGGATAAATAATAAAATTTAAATATAAAGACAATATGTGTTCATTTTAATCTCAGTTTGAGTATTGTATAAAATTAACAATAAACAATTAGTTTTAATCCAATTGTTTCCTTTTATATTGTATATGTTTAGATAAAAAATTTAAACAAAATATTAATTTATATTTAAGAGATCCAGTAGTGTTTGGCTTGAAGTGATGATAGACTGAGAGAGAGGGAAACATTTTTATTGAATAGAGTATATAAATAGACCACCCTTCCAACCCATCTGCTGCCCCCACTTCCACATAATTGAATTTTTAGAACAGCTGCTGGTTTAATTGGTAAAGCTGGTATTTAAAACCCTACCCCTCCATTTGGACCTTTTTCCTGTCAGAATTTTTGATATTTAGAATAGAAATTCTAAAGAACTTAAACAAAGTTAGAAATAATTTCTACTAAAACGTAATATCCGTAACGTCTGCGCGAGCATTACTGATAGCTTGTTGTAAAAGTGAATGTTTAGTCTTGCTGTTTTTATTATACAACAAAGAATCCACATGAGCTAATCTACTATTAAATTTCAGTGTTATAAGTTTTAAAACGGTAACTTTAATATATTCCAGTCACCTGGTGTCTTTAAAACTGAGGATAAATGATAGTAAAATTAATAGTTTCTGCTGTTATTTCACTCAATGAAAACTGTTCACAAATTAAATTAAAATGACAAAAATATTTTTTAAACCTGTATTCATATCATAATATCCTTTTCACTTTATCACTTATAATTTGTTTAAGGTATTATGTTTAAATTATAGCATTACGCAAAGGCACACCCAAACACACAACACACACACAAGTCAATAATTAAGACAATAATTAAAAAAGTATGAATCACATAGAAAGCAAAGTCACATTCTCGTAAAGTACGAAGAGTAGAAATAGAGAACACATTTTATAAAACACAATAAATTAAAACTAAGTAATATGGATAGTTTTGCGTAATATAATTATTGATACAGTAGAAGTCGCATATATACATCGTAACCAATCAGTAAGATACATAATATCTGAGTAAAAAAAAGACATTTAATGAAGACCACAATAAATTATTCGAAAACAAATAGTTTTAATAGTTATGATATATACACTATAAATATAGTATATATATATATATATATATATATATATATATATATATATATATATATATGTGTGTGTGTGTGTGTGTGTGTGTGTGTGTGTGTGTGTGTGTGCGTGCGTGTGTGTGTGTGTGTGTGTGTGTGTGTGTGTGTGTGTGTGTGTGTGTGTGTGTGTGTGTGTGTGTGTGTGTGTGTGTGTGTGTGTGTGTGTGTGTGTGTGTGTGTGTGTGTGTGTGTGTGTGTGTGTGTGTGTGGTGTGTGTGTGTGTGTGTGTGTGTGTGTGTGTGTGTGTGTGCTGTGTGTGTGTGTGTGTTTATGTATGTATGTATATATGTACACACACACACACACATATATATATATATATGTATTAAATACCCTCGTATCATAGATTCCATATTTACATATAATAACACGAAGTCATGTAGTTATTAACAAGGTGATTTGATTCGTGACTACAGGGAAGAAATATACAGATGGCTTTTACATAGTACATACAAGTTTAGTCAAAACACATTCTGCCACATTGCTTATTCCATACAATACAATGTAAACTTCCATGTGCCCCATCTTCAAGAGTGGATTGGTAAACATTGTTAGCTTTGCATACAGAATTCTCTCTAATATTTAAAGAAGATATTTCTTAAAAAAATATACGGAATTCATGTTTGCTCATGAATGAAAGGATTTTTTTATTAAAAGTATTATATATTGGATTTGTATATTGAATATCTAAGGAATATTTGAATTTTTCACTACATTTAAACCGCATACACACACACACACACACATTGTATTTCAATAGAGTTTCTGGACTTAAATTATACCACAGCACTAGTGATGCCTTCTAGGTTTTACAACATTAATTACAGAGTATTTTTACCATCTGTTAAAATTGTATTTATTTAAACAACTATAGTTTACTATCCTAACTAGCAACCATAACTAATATATAACAGTTCTCCACAGAAATATTAACATGAAACAAAGAGTATTAGTTCAATTTAATTCAAAGATTTGTAAAAGTAATTCAGACTTTTCAATTAAAGCAACAAGTTTATGATGATTGTTTATCTAGATATGTTTTTCGGTGATAATGCGTTTTTAAATTATGGGGATGACGAACGTCAGGGGATGCGAATTTCAAGTTGGATACCTGAAAAAACAAAAGAAAGTGTTTGCTTTAGATAAAAATGACCTCAGTAATTCCTAAATCATTTGAAACATTCTTCGAGATTCGAAATGGATGTAGAACACGGTTTTGTGTTAAACTTGATTCATACTCTTTGACCATTGAACACAAACTAGCCACGCATTCAAAGCAGATTGCTGCTGGAAAACGGGATTCAGATTTTATACAGAAAATTGTTACAGGTGATAGAATGGATTCTGTAAATATGATCCAAACCGTGTCGATCTGTAAAATAGAAGTAAAAAAACCATGAAAAAAAACCAAGTAAAATAGAAGAACAAAATAAAAACATGAAATAGTATTTAAATCAACGCCCGTCACATTTACCAATATTAAAGTAATTATCTTTTCAGAGTTTATTACGCCTGATCAAACAACTGTTGGTGACGATTTCTCTCACTTTTGAAACATTTGCTGCCTAGTTATGCTGTATTCGAACTGAATATTGTTGCTTAGCGTTTTGGCTTGTAGATCTATTTGCTGCCTAGATATGTTGTATTCGAACTGAATATTGTTGCTTAGGGTTTTGGCTTGTAGATCTATTTGTTTCCCAGATATGCTGCATTCGACCTGAATATTGCTGATTAGGGTATTGGCTTATAGATCTATTTGCTGGAAAGATATGCTGTATTCGACCTGAAAATTGCTGCTTAGGGTATTGGCTTATAGATCTATTTACTTTAAAGATATGCTGAATTCGAACTGAATATTGCTGCTTAGGGTATTGGCTTGTAGATCTATTTGCTGCCCAGATATGCTGAATTCGAACTGAATATTGTTGCTTAGGGTTTTGGCTTGTAGATCTATTTGTTGCCCAGATATGCTGCATTCGACCTGAATATTGCTGATTAGGGTATTGGCTTATAGATCTATTTGCTGGAAAGATATGCTGAATTCGAACTGAATATTGTTGCTTAAGGTTTTGGCTTGTAGATCTATTTGTTGCCCAGATATGCTGCATTCGACCTGAATATTGCTGATTAGGGTATTGGCCTATAGATCTATTAGCTGGAAAGATATGCTGTATTCGAACTGAATTTTGTTGCTTAGGGTTTTGGCTTGTAGATCTATTTGCTGCCCGTATATGCTGCATTCGACCTGAATATTGCTGATTAGGGTATTGGCCTATAGATCTATTAGCTGGAAAGATATGCTGTATTCGAACTGAATATTGTTGCTTAGGGTTTTGGCTTGTAGATCTATTTGCTGCCCGTATATGCTGCATTCGACCTGAATATTGCTGATTAGGGTATTGGCCTATAGATCTATTAGCTGGAAAGATATGCTGTATTCGAACTGAATTTTGTTGCTTAGGGTTTTGGCTTGTAGATCTATTTGCTGCCCAGATATGCTGCATTCGACCTGAATATTGCTGATTAAGGTATTGGCCTATAGATCTATTTGCTGGAAAGATATGCTGCATTCGACCAGAATATTGCTGATTAGGGTATTGGCCTATAGATCTATTAGCTGGAAAGATATGCTGTATTCGAACTGAATATTGTTGCTTAGGGTTTTGGCTTGTAGATCTATTTGTTGCCCAGATATGCTGCATTCGACCTGAATATTGCTGATTAGGGTATTGGCCTATAGATCTATTTACTGGAAAGATATGCTGCATTCGACCTGAATATTGCTGATTAGGGTATTGGCCTATAGATCTATTAGCTGGAAAGATATGCTGTATTCGAACTGAATATTGTTGCTTAGGGTTTTGGCTTGTAGATCTATTTGCTGCCCGTATATGCTGCATTCGACCTGAATATTGCTGATTAGGGTATTGGCCTATAGATCTATTAGCTGGAAAGATATGCTGTATTCGAACTGAATTTTGTTGCTTAGGGTTTTGGCTTGTAGATCTATTTGCTGCCCAGATATGCTGCATTCGACCTGAATAATGCTGATTAAGGTATTGGCCTATAGATCTATTTGCTGGAAAGATATGCTGCATTCGACCAGAATATTGCTGATTAGGGTATTGGCCTATAGATCTATTAGCTGGAAAGATATGCTGTATTCGAACTGAATATTGTTGCTTAGGGTTTTGGCTTGTAGATCTATTTGTTGCCCAGATATGCTGCATTCGACCTGAATATTGCTGATTAGGGTATTGGCCTATAGATCTATTTACTGGAAAGATATGCTGCATTCGACCTGAATATTGCTGATTAGGGTATTGGCTTATAGATCTATTTGCTGGAAACATATGCTGAGTTCGAACTGAATATTGTTGCTTAGGGTTTTGGCTTGTAGATCTATTTGCTGGAAAGATATGCTGTATTCGAACTGAATATTGTTGCTTAGGGTATTGGCTTATAGATCTATTTGCTGGAAAGATATGCTGTATTCGAACTGAATATTGTTGCTTAGGGTTTTGGCTTGTAGATCTATTTGCTGCCCAGATATGCTGCATTCGACCAGAATATTGCTGATTAGGGTATTGGCTTATAGATCTATTTACTGGAAAGATATGCTGCATTCGACCAGAATATTGCTGATTAGGTTATTGGCTTATAGATCTATTTACTGGAAACATATGCTGAGTTCGAACTGAATATTGTTGCTTAGGGTTTTGGCTTGTAGATATATTTGCAGCCAATATATGCTGCATTCGACCTGAATATTGCTGATTAGGGTTTTGGCTTGTAGATCTATTTGCTGCCCAGATATGCTGCATTCGACCTGAATATTGCTGATTAGGGTATTGGCTTATAGATCTATTTGCTGCCAATATATGCTGCATTCGACCTGAATATTGCTGATTAGGGTATTGGCTTATAGATCTATTAGCTGCCTAGATATGCTGTATTCGACCTGAATATTGCTGATTAGGGTATTGGCTTATAGATCTATTTACTGGAAAGATATGCTGTATACGAACTGAATTTTGTTGCTTAGGGTTTTGGCTTGTAGATCTATTTGCTGCCCAGATATGCTGTATTCGAACTGAATATTGTTGCTTAGGGTTTTAGCTTGTAGATCTATTTGCTGCCCAGATGTGCTGTATTCGAACTGAATATTGTTGCTTAGGGTTTTGGCTTGTAGATCTATTTGCTGCCTAGATATGCTGCATTCGACCTGAATATTGCTGATTAGGGTATTGGCTTATAGATCTATTTGCTGCGTAGATATGCTGTATTCGAACTGAATATTGTTGCTTAGGGTTTTGGCTTGTAGATCTATTTGCTGCCCAGATATGCTGCATTCGACCTGAATATTGCTGATTAGGGTATTGGCTTATAGATCTATTAGCTGCCCAGATATGCTGCATTCGACCTGAATATTGCTGATTAGGGTATTGGCTTATAGATCTATTAGCTGCCCAGATATGCTGCATTCGACCTGAATATTGCTGATTAGGGTATTGGCTTATAGATCTATTTGTTGGAAAGATATGCTGCATTCGAACTGAATTTTGTTGCTTAGGGTTTTGGCTTGTAGATCTATTTGCTGCCCAGATATGCTGCATTCGACCTGAATATTGCTGATTAGGGTATTGGCTTATAGATCTATTTGCTGCCAATATATGCTGCATTCGACCTGAATATTGCTGATTAGGGTATTGGCTTATAGATCTATTAGCTGCCTAGATATGCTGTATTCGACCTGAATATTGCTGATTAGGGTATTGGCTTATAGATCTATTTACTGGAAAGATATGCTGTATACGAACTGAATTTTGTTGCTTAGGGTTTTGGCTTGTAGATCTATTTGCTGCCCAGATATACTGCATTAAACCTGAATATTGCTGATTAGGGTATTGGCCTATAGATCTATTTACTGGAAAGATATGCTGTATACGAACTGAATTTTGTTGCTTAGGGTTTTGGCTTGTAGATCTATTTGCTGCCCAGATATACTGCATTAAACCTGAATATTGCTGATTAGGGTATTGGCCCTTAGATCTATTTGCTGGAAAGATATGCTGCATTCGACCTGAATATTGTTGCTTAGGGTATTGGCTTATAGATCTATTTGCTGGAAAGATATGCTGTATTCGAACTGAATATTGCTGATTAGGGTATTGGCCTATAGATCTATTTGCTGGAAAGATATGCTGCATTCGACCTGAATATTGTTGCTTAGGGTATTGGCTTATAGATCTATTTGCTGGAAAGATATGCTGCATTCGACCTGAATATTGTTGCTTAGGGTATTGGCTTATAGATCTATTTGCTGGAAAGATATGCTGCATTCGACCTGAATATTGTTGCTTAGGGTATTGGCTTATAGATCTATTTGCTGGAAAGATATGCTGCATTCGACCTGAATATTGTTGCTTAGGGTATTGGCTTATAGATCTATTTGCTGGAAAGATATGCTGCATTCGACCTGAATATTGTTGCTTAGGGTATTGGCCTATAGATCTATTTGCTGGAAAGATATGCTGCATTCGACCTGAATATTGCTGATTAGGGTATTGGCCTATAGATCTATTTGCTGGAAAGATATGCTGTATTCAAACTGAATATTTCTACTCAAGTATATTTTTCATTCATACCCTTTCAGTAAAGAAAGTGTCCATGTCTCTACATTAATACTAATTAAAAAGTGTTTCTCCTACTTACAAACTGTAATAGATTCCCTGTACCTTAGCATTAACCCTTTAACAAAATGAAAGCTATTCCTATAAAATATAGTATTATCATTGTAAAATATAATGCAAATTCTCACCATAAAAATGAATTATAAAATTTAACACATTATGAAAAGAAAAGAGTAAATTAACAGAAGCACTTTACAGCTCGTTAACGCATTAACCTCTAGATAGTAGAAAAATAAATGAAATACTCATAATTCTTTAAATTATAGTTACAGCTACTTTGTTACTTAGATACAAATA
Organism: Prosapia bicincta; assembly: GCA_036971475.1. NCBI lineage: Eukaryota > Metazoa > Arthropoda > Insecta > Hemiptera > Cercopidae > Prosapia > Prosapia bicincta. Next base: position 49,036,159 of record JBAIZL010000007.1, on the reverse strand, counting down.
AAGATCAAATTTAGACAGATCAGTTTTGGGACATTTGATATTTAATGTTATTTTGTTCCACCGCTAACTTGAGCTACTAATTTAGACGCATTACTTTGAGATAAATTAATAAATACTCTTTTGCCTGTAGTAGCGAGTGTTTACATAATAATATGTGTATTTTATGACTTTTATAATCTCGTATTTGTTACACCATAAAAATCATCCACAATACTTTCTTAACTACAAAATACACTCACAATCTAATACTATATTTGAACACATAATACGTAACAACTACTCTATGAACAGCAACACCATAGAAGACAAATACGACTCAGACTCATTCCAATACAACACACCTAACAAACAGTCTCGTCTGTGACTTACAGAATCGAACAATGCACTGACCTAGTACATAACGCGTCTGCTGTATGTATTATATCCAATTTTTTCTATTTTGAAATTCGTTGTCTCATTGTAATGCTCATAAAAATATATTTTACAAAGGGTTACATTCTATACAAATACTGTATAAAAATTTAATATAAGTAGACTTGATCCTTCACAAAAATACAGTCATCATTTTTAATAAAAAAATGTATATTTACCAATTATTAAAGGTAATTTCATATAAGACCTATACTTTTAATGATCAGTGTCAAAATTGAAAAACGTAATGATAATATTGAATCGTAATAAATTAAAAAATGATTCAAGGTCATTACAAATTAGATAAAAAAATAAAATAAAATTTTAATGAAGTAGAAATTACCTTATACATTATTTTTGTTGATTGTCTTTAAATATTTTTAAATGCAAATTATTTACACTAAACATTGGCACTTGTAAATCAAACAACATATTTTATTTCTTATACAAAACTCAATTGCATTTCGTTTTTACAGTTCCTATTTTGAAACTTTAAAACAAAGTTTTCCCTCAATAAACTCTTAAAAACATAGAGCAACACCACATGGGAGGGAAGTCAAACAAGATTTGATATTCAAATCTTGAATGTGCAGTAGGCTGTGGCTTTTGTTTGTAGTGTATTGATTCCCTTCCCCTCCGTAAAAGCAGCCGATTTGTATGCAACACAAAAAATTCTGTTCAACAAGGAATGCTCTTACAATACATAAAAACTCAAATTTAGTTGCAACGTTTGAAATTGCATTCTTAATATATTTCCAACTCTTTCTAAAGTACAATGTTTTACTATAAATAATTTTGTTTTTATATATTCAATGCCTTAAAAGATCATCATAGAATCTTAAAATAGGATAAGCAAAATCCTTAGCAAACCTTTTATAAATATATGTGTAAACGTCAGCCAGCTAGCTACAGATTTTATTGAATTCTTTAATTTTATAGTCCATTACGTTCGGTGAATCGTATTAATCACTTAAACAATAGTTTATGACTATCTGAACTTTGAATTTAGTAAATTTGTTAAAACTTACTGAGACAGAACGTTTTCGATCGCTATGTACCGATCTTCATCAGTGTCTCGACAGATAGTAAGTTTTAACAAATTTACTAAATTTAAAGTTCGGATAGTGATAAACTATTGTTTAAGTGATTAATAAGATTTTATTGAGCTATCCAGCATTGTTATTATTTCAATGTTACTGTATAAGTAAAATGTAGGATAAATATCTGTAAATAACTGGTTTCTAGAAGTCACTACATCATTTACTTGTTTTATTTTAATATAGCCTACAAATAAAATAAAAATTGAACAACATTCCCCCCCCCCAAAACAAGTTTAGTAAAAAACTAATATATTCTTGCTAAATTTACTATAAAGTAAGCACGGTTCATTATCGTACATTATGATACGCTTTACTGTATCTCTTACTCTGAAAAAATTAGTTTAGTTGTGTTAAATATCAACGTGTGTGAGTAGGATTGTAAACAAACTAGAGAAGGGTCCCTACCATAAATACATTTAGAATAGATATGTGTATGAGATTCAGTAGCGTAGCCAGGAAAGTATTTTGGGGGAGGGGTCTATCTGGGGTTCAGCGGAACCTCCAGGAAAACTATAAAAAAACACCTGCCAAAAAACTGTAGTTGAAATTTTGCACTTCTGAAGTGAAATCTGTTTTCACTTAGTTCTTTTATTAAACTAACACATCTAATGCTGATCGGAAGTTACAGAGATATCCCAATTACCGAATTTTTTAAACTTGAAAAGTAAATGGCCATAAATATTTAATTTAGGTTTTGAGTATTGCCAAGTTATTTATAACTCAAAAGTTTTGGTGCTCAACATTTGGATCGAGAGCACGCAGAAAAAGTCAGAGTATTCAACCTCCAAGTCGTTTCCTTGCGTGTGACACGTCACTGTCGTCAATTATTTAGAATATTTGTTTATAAATTGAGATAAATGTTAGAAGAAAAATAGTTTGTGAATAGTGAAAGAAGCAATATTTAAATATAGTTTCTACTTTTATATTTAAAAATGAAAGTCTAAGAGAATTTTTACTAACCAAATTCTTTATACCATGTTACTACTGCTATGACTGGGTAAAAAAAACTCAAAAATACCTGAGCAGCAAAATATGAAAAAGATTACTATGAAAATTCCTGCTTGAGAATAAAGCGGTAATCCTAAGCGTAGAGATTCAGAATTTCCAAGTTCGTTTACAACAAAAGAACTGAAAAGGAGCCAAAAAAGGGTTTCGCAAACATTTTCGATTATCATGTAAATATACTTTCTTTCAAAATTATGACGAAACTATGGGAAAGGAAAAGTACCAAACGTGAGTACATATTTTTACCACAGAACACCATACGCCTTTCCCATAAGTAAAAATAAGTAAACAATGTCTTTATGCCTTCTGCTTTTGACAAATGTATTAAATAAATGCACTAGTCAACAGAACAATGGAGAGCATAAACCTTAAAAGAAATCTAACTTCCGGTCAATTATCGAAAAGTAAAATAGTTTTTATAAAGTATGTGAAGCCATTGTTCCCCCAATTCCTCAAAAATATTGACAACTCAACCTTTTTCAATCTCGGATCTCCTAGACTATCTCCTTGCATACACCCTGAAAGTATGCAAATCACAGCTGAAGAAAACCAGACACGCATTAATCTTCTCAAAATATTTAATGTTATAAACTGAGGATCTACCCAGGACGCATTATCCAGGGGCTATAAGCCATTTATCCATCTGGTTGGTATTTGAATACGGCAGTACACACTCAAGTTTTGGGAAGGCTAAAAGCATCTCCATGGTATCTACTAGGGCAGATATTTAAAATGGACACCAGCTGCTGAAAATTCAAACTTAATTATTAACGCAAACTTAATTCCCTACAAGCAAGGACCAACTATCGATGGACCGCCTGCCGCTTATGCAGTACTATGGCACAATCACATCAGCCCTTTCCACAAAACATTTTTGACTTAATTAGCCTCGTATCAAACAAGGTTACATCAGCTCAAAACGTACGCTCTGGAAACCACAATCACAGATATCCAACGGACGAATCACTGGAATTTTATATGGATAGTTCATATTTGCTTGAAACTAGGGATGGGCCGATTCCGAATTTCAATTCCAGGAATCGTCGATTCTAATGATATCGAGCAATCATCAATACTCTATTCTCCATTGATTAAAGTACCGATTTAAATTATTGCTTTTTTAACTAATAAAATACTTATGCGGTGTAATTCATTAAAAAAAATAATTATCAACTGTCTTATTTATGTATTAGTTGCTTTGAATGAATTAAACGATTAAAGCAAATGTCGATTTGAGATAATGAAAGTATTATCATTATTTATGACGCAACAACAAAGGCGATCGTAAGCATTTATGAACTTTTGTTTGTCACTTTTATCCGATATATTCGTCACACTTTAAGAAATTCCTATTCATAAACCAAGGTCGAACGGTTTTGTGTAGCCTATTACATTAAAACGGAACTTTTAAAAGGCTTTACCGCATGGCCAAGATGTTAACTAAATTCATTATTAGAGAATATCATGTAAGAATCGAAATCGGAATCGAATATTCTATGAATCGGCTTATCGCTACTTGAAACTAAAGGATAATATACGGGATTGCACTGTCGTTAATTTGAAAACACATTGGCAGGGGTAAAGAATGCCAGTAGTTTCTTAGTGAGGGCGCGCTGTATTTGAAGCTCTGGAAAGCCAACAACATAGACCGGGGGAGAGTTGTCTTCTTGATCAACTTCCAGTCAGCAATAACTGTAGTCAACTTCACTACTGACTGCCTGAGAACAATCCAATGCCGCAGTAGAGTGGCAAAACCCATCTCAACCTGGTGGATTGTAGCCCTGCAATGGGTACCTAGCCATGTAGAAACTTCAGACAATGAAATAGCCCACAATAAGGCCAAATATGTAGCTGAGACATTCCAGACCGATATTCCTCTCACTCTATATAGAGGCAAAAGAAACACACATAAATATCATATTCACATATGCTACAAAAACAACTAACTCTCAAGATCTTGAACACAATCAAATAATGGCAGAGCCTTGATAAAGTTGGACCAATCCCAAGACATCTAAAAGGATCAGAGGCTGTAACCCGTTTCCATTTAGCCACAAAACATGATAGTGTGCATGTCCATCTCTACCGCATTAGCCTCGCTGCCGATGAAACCCGCTTATTATGCAATCTTGCAAGAATGGACAGTGAATAACGACGAGAATGCAAGGCTCTCAAAAACGATGACGTCATCAATCACTACATGACGTTGAATTGTTGAAGAACCGCATTCGGGTGTTGGATATAGTAAGTAGGTAAAATAAGGGATTTATGTATATTTACATGTATATATACACACATACAATATACAAATTGTTGCAAGAAAACAAATTAAGATCTGTTGAAAAACAAAACCGATCTACTTATATGGATGTAACAAGCACATTCAAAAAGTTAAACTGATTAAACAGTCTGTAGTTTTATTTAGTGACAAATAAATATTAAACTGAATTTATTCAAATTTTGTATCATATACTAAGTAGGGAACATGTCCTGTATGTAGCAAATATGTGTATTCCACTGGTCTTGTTTATTTATATTAATTATAATAACATTTTTTGTATTTTTCAGGATGAACTCCAATAAAATTAAAGAAGATATGAACTCACTTTTCTACTCTGTAAGTACAAAACCTATTCAGTATTTTAATTTGAGCGTTTTGAAATTATTTGAAGATTATTACCGGTTCCAAGTTATTTCATTTCATGCTAAAACTAATGTTGACATATCATTCTGTACATATTTCCGCATTTTATAATTTCCACTAAAAAAACGTATTGATTAATTTTAATGAGAAAAAATGTTGCTGGTTTGTTATAAATACTCAGCGTGAATAATGTAAGAACCAAAACTACAAATTGATAAAAATATATTTTTAGAAATAGGATTTAATGTAAATATTTGCGAGGAAAAAATTTCTGTATTGGAAATTATAGAGTGAAATTGATAAATGCTTATATATTTTTTACAGATGAAAAAAATTCCAGAAGTATATCTTACACTTTTCTACATTAATAAAAAAAAAATAATCTCAGAAAACACGTTTCACTGTTTATATATGATAACAATATTTATTAATTCGTTATAACTAATAAATGCAATAAAATGTTTTAATAAATTCTAAACAAATGGACGTGTTAAAAATCAATTGGTTGTTACCCAGAACAAAGTTAGAATGTATGGCATGGATATAAAGCTTTTTTACCGGTATATACTTTAAACTATATGAACATATTTTATATAAAATTTGGTCTATTTAATTTAAAAAGTAAATATTAATACCTAATTTTTAATAATCTCTTTACATTTTGTCCATTCTAGTAAAGTATTTGATTACCGGAAATGTTTTGTAGAGCTCAACAATTTTATTATAGGTCGTGTTAAACATTTTACCACGGGAGGCTTCATTCGAAGTTTAAATTTTTAAACTTAAATATTTATTTTTTTTTAATTTTAAAAAATAAATATTTTTTAACTTGAATATGAACCTAATCCTACCCAGCAAGAAGAGCAGCAATGGGTTAATGAACAAACTAGCGGATTCTAAAACACAAAATATTAATCAAATTAGGAATGTATTATTCATATATAATCACAGGCTTCAGCAATACAGATTATAAAATGCTTACAAGTATCCATTAAAACTAAATTTTTACATTTTTGTTACAACTAATTACATTATTTTGTAACAGTTGAGCATTTTTTTCCTGGGGTGAGTATTTATCAGGGCTTTATTAAAAATGTATGTTAATTACTAATTAACAAATTAATTAACCTTACTTACCAGAGGCTCCTAATTCTCCGTTTCAGCCAGGCATAATAATGTATTTCTGTAAACGATCTTCCGATATCTTCGGAAGGTAGAATTAGGTTACTTGGGAAATGAAGATATAAAGTTTGTAACGTTCTAGGTTACTTGTGAAATAAGAATTTAAATTTTTAAAATACAAAGTCTATACAATTTATTAATCAGTGACAAATTACAAAAGAACAAATGACACCAATGTGTCGAGTAATTTACTTTTAATTACTGCTAGTTATTCCATACATTTTAATTACTTATTAACCTTTAACATTTATATATATCAAGAAGATAGTAACTTAAGATTTCCAATTAAATTTTTAGAAATGAATATTCGAGGGACAATTTCTACCGTTCATGTGTTAACCGTTTATCAATTAAAAATTCTTCAACTTAGTTAACATTAAAATACATTTTCTTTATTATTATCTAAAACGTACCTGCTTGTGCACATTACTTATTTTTAAAACACTTTAACACATTTTAAACATTGCTCATGGCTTTTGGAATCACCAATCACTTAACACATCGCTCTTGCAAATCAGCGCACTTAAACAAAAATGATATTAACTTTTACTCATTTGAAATACATAAATAATCGCTTCTGACTTCTTCTTTGGTTGCGTTAATAAAATTTGGTACCGGCCTTGACATCTAAAATTTTGAAAACTGGAAGCTTATAAATTTCTAAGTTATGTCCGAAAGTGCCATTACGTCCGTCTCGTTCAAAGACTTTTGGAGAACTGGGGTCGTTGCAAGGACGCGCTAACTGAATTTTCCCACCCTTACTTATCATTTTGAATATTCTGATTGGTCCGTCAGATCATGCGATATCAGACCATGCTTACATCACATCGGGTGATGTCAGTTTTTTTAAGTTAGGCTACCAACTCGTACGATATTTTACATTTTTACCCGCTAGGGGTGCTACTATCTATGCTAGCTTCACAATGAGCACGAATAAAACAAAAGAGTGTTACAATCTAATTAAGTTTTAACTAATTTGATATATAGGGTATTATATCAGCGTTAGTTTATGCTCTCTCATCAATATTATGTGTCTTATTATAATATGTTCTGCTTCAAACTTAATAAGACAATTTTAGAATGCTTTTTAACAGAGTATTGCATTTTACTTTAGTACATTTTAGATATAGATCAAAATAATTTAACAAATGTTATTTTCAGTAGCATGGATATTAATAAAAAAAACAGGAGATTTTTGTAACACGTGGCTACACTGCTAACCGTACCCACTTTGTAAGTGTTGTCTGTGTGCTGTAAAGTAATTGTTCCTTTTGTATTTAATATTGCATTACAAAAATTATACTTTCGCGTTTGTGTTTGTTTAAGTAATACATTGTCACAATGGATTTAACTGCAAGAAAATATTCAAAATTTTATTTGTAGCACACCAGTATGAGACAATGACAAATGTCATCTGAGCTTGGCATTGGGTTGGGGGCAATGAATGTTTTTTTTTTTAATCAAGAAACTGGTCCCTTTTCACCTCGAAGAAATAGAAAGTGTGGCTATAAAAGAAAAACCACTTGTTATTACTGAGAAAAGCAAAGCGCATTCGAAATTAACTGTAATGGGCTTGAATTAAGAGTTTGCTGCCAGTTTAAATGTGTATTAATGTGTATTGAATAACAACTGTTATTGATGCTGAACAGACAGCTCATCGATCAGCTAAAACAATTTAGGACTCCAGCAATGTGGAAACAATTGTTCCTATGTACCAAAGCACATTGATTAATAGACTGTTAAAACTGAAACAAAGTGTTATGCTTTCTGTGAACAACATTCTTATTTTCAAAAGGCAAAGAGTTTCTTATGTTCAACAGATGACAAACCCATATCCATGAATCAGTTAAACATCCCCAACACATCACAAACCCATATCCATGAATCAGTTAAACATCCCCAACACATCACAAACCCATGTCCATGAATCAGTTAAACATCCCCAACACATCACAAACCCATATCCATAAATCAGTTAAACATCCCCAACACATCACAAACCCATATCCATGAATCAGTTAAACATCCCCAACATCACAAACCCATATGCATGAATCAGTTAAACTTCCCAAAAACATCACAAACCTATATCCATGAATCAGTTAAACATACCCAAAAACATCACAAACCCATATCCATGAATCAGTTAAACTTCCCCAAAAACAACACAAACCCATATTCACGAATCAGTTAAACATACCCAAAAACATCACAAACCCATATCCATGAATCAGTTAAACATCCCCAATACATCGCAAACACATATCCATGAATCAGTTAAACACCCCCAAAACATCACAAACCCATATCCATGAATCAGTTAAACACCCCCAAAACATCACAAACCCATATGCATGAATCAGTTGAACTTCCCCATAAACAACACAAACCCATATTCACGAATCAGTTAAACATACCCAAAAACATCACAAACCCATATCCATGAATCAGTTAAACATCCCCAACATCACAAACCCATATGCATGAATCAGTTAAACTTCCCAAAAACATCACAAACCTATATCCATGAATCAGTTAAACATACCCAAAAACATCACAAACCCATATCCATGAATCAGTTAAACTTCCCCAAAAACAACACAAACCCATATTCACGAATCAGTTAAACATACCCAAAAACATCACAAACCCATATCCATGAATCAGTTAAACATCCCCAATACATCGCAAACACATATCCATGAATCAGTTAAACACCCCCAAAACATCACAAACCCATATCCATGAATCAGTTAAACACCCCCAAAACATCACAAACCCATATGCATGAATCAGTTGAACTTCCCCATAAACAACACAAACCCATATTCACGAATCAGTTAAACATACCCAAAAACATCACAAACCCATATCCATGAATCAGTTAAACTTCCCCAAAAACATCACAAACCTATATCCATGAATCAGTTAAACATACCCAAAAACATCACAAACCCATATCCATGAATCAGTTAAACTTCCCCAAAAACATCACAAAACTATATCCATGAATCAGTTAAACATACCCAAAAACATCACAAACCCATATCCATGAATCAGTTAAACGTCCCCAAAAACATCACAAACCTATATCCATGAATCAGTTAAACATACCCAAAAACATCACAAACCCATATCCATGAATCAGTTAAACTTCCCCAAAAACATCACAAACCTATATCCATGAATCAGTTAAACATACCCAAAAACACCACAAACCCATATCCATGAATCAGTTAAACTTCCCCAAAAACATCACAAACCTATATCCATGAATCAGTTAAACATACCCAAAAACATCACAAACCCATATCCATGAATCAGTTAAACTTTCCCAAAAACATCACAAACCTATATCCATGAATCAGTTAAACATACCCAAAAACATCACAAACCCATATCCATAAATCAGTTAAACTTCCCCAAAAACAACACAAACCCATATCCACGAATCAGTTAAACATACCCAAAAACAACACAAACCCATATCCATAAATCAGTTAAACTTCCCCAAAAACAACACAAACCCATATCCATAAATCAGTTAAACTTCCCCAAAAACAACACAAACCCATATCC
>JBAIZL010000007.1:48993738-49021238 GCA_036971475.1 Prosapia bicincta | reverse complement strand
GATACAAGAAAATGCCATCATAGTCCAATGTTCCATTACATTTATTCTGGACCATTTTCTATTATTTCATTACAGTCTCAGTAGAGACTTGAGCATTAATTGTTGAGCCTCGTTCCTTTAAATCTACCACAAGAACACCACGCCTGCAGAAAGTTGGAACAACTTATCTCATAGAGAAAATCTCGCAGCATTTTCATAGTTTTGTTGACTGGGATGTTTTATCTGCATTCAAGGAAGGCTGTATTATCAAGTTTGCTACCACCACTGATAGAAGTTTCAGACACATCTCCAGTGCATGAATAGCTCCCGTAGGAGTAAGAGGGTATAATGCACCATAAAATATAAACTCTTTACTAAAAGAGATAATATGTCAAGACTATGGGGATGCTGAAGTATCACAAAACTTATGGAACTCTGTCCCAGCAGCTTAAAGTAGCAGACATTGGTATAAAACTTTCCAAAATATTTTGTGTGGAAACGAGTTTTCATGACAAACCTTTGTGTCAATTAGAATGCTTTACTCTTCTTATCTATATAAAGTACAAATTTTCAACCGTTAATAAAATACTTTTTTCTTCATCCAATCAAATTGAAATAATATTTTTGTTGACCTGCAGTGGATGACAATTGATGTTACTACAGGTTTTTCAAATATTTATTCATTAATTACATTTTTTAAACTTAATGTCCTAATTGGAGTCGAACTGAATTCGTGTTTGAAATTCAGCACTTTAGCACTAAGCCAACATTCTAATAGCTAGAAAGCAACAATTATCTAAAGATGTATATGCAATTATAAGAGAAAGGAAATGGATAGATTGAGAAATTATAGATCACCATTAGCTTCATAAATTAGAAACTAAATAAAAGCGAATAAATAGTAAGAAACACAAATAATAGTCCACCACCATACACTGTATAGAGAGGAAAATAGATAATTGCAAGGAAATTCACTTTCTGTTTTGCCACTTAATATTGTGATTTTCTCTAATGTATATACTCATTTATAATATTTGCAATTATAAAATATAAAGTTACTAAATTACATTTTTTTTTGTCAAACTCATTAGGAATTGACTTGAATTTTTTCCATGTTATTTGTTTTTGCTTTGAAAAAACCAATGATAAGGTTCAGAGGAAATTAATTCGTGTTACTTTTTCTTATAATTCATTTACTGCTTTGCTTAAAACGAGTTTAAGTGCACTCCGTAAAAACCATAATAATTTGTGCATCGTTAAAGGAAAAGCTTAATGGAGTTCTGTAACTGGAATTACCTTCTAAAAATGAAAACAAAATTTTAAATGATATTATGACTCTTCCCATACTGGTAACTCTACTTGACCCCTTGCCCTCAGAGCTTGAGGTTTCTTAAGGCATTTTTGAAAGAAGGGGTTCATTGAAGACGCTTTGTTCTACTCCTTTCAACCAATTTGATTGTAAAAAATTGAATCACAACCATCATAAATGAATTTAGACCAGACATAATCCAATAAAGAAGCAACGTGGCTTTAGTATAAAGTGAAGATGTAGGAGTGTAGATTGAAAACTTATAAACAAGAAGTTAGTTATAATGTATTTACAATCTACATTTTTTAACTTTACCTCTTTATTCATGGTTGAATGTATGTTAAGTTAGAGATAAAACTTTACATTTAAGTGTTATAATAAAAAAAATGTGTTTATGTGAGGGAATTATTTTAAAGTAAATTGGTATTTCAATCAAAACGAATCCACAAATTCTTAATAGTAATAAATATGGTAAAAACTGAAAAACATGTTTTTAACAGGTTTAAAAAAATTTAGATTGTTATAATTTTACACATATTTGACAAGCTTTCGAATTTGTTGCATAACTGAGCAGCTTTGGTTTGAGCAGGGAAATTTTATAGATCCTAATTTCCCTTCTTGTGACATCAAAGTTTTATGTAAAATGCACTTTATATTAAATTGCTAACAAATGTTATTTAAAAAAAATTCATGCTTAAAGTATTTTGACATAAAATTTATAATTTTTTTTCAAATCCAAAATATTTTTGATGTCATTCATTTTCGTTAGTCATTGTTTGTTTAGCAACTGTGAAATAAGTCACATATAATGTTCAATAACATACAAAATAAACAAATGTTATCCTACAAGCATTGACGGTGTAATCAACCATGTAAGTAGGCCTGTTTACACAATATGTAGCACGGTTAAACCAAATTACATCATATCCAGAGTACTGGTAGACTATTACTATTACAATTATTGAAATATTTAATAATATTTATTGTTTCTCTTTAAATTGCAGAAAATAATATTTAACAGCACTGTAAGAGACCGCACACTGTAACAACAATAGGCCTACTAGTTAATAGCCTTGAAACTATCATAGAATGTTATTGATAATGAAAAATAAAGCATGAGTAGAATCTTCTATCATAAATTTATAATATATATTGTATTATTATTATTCAATTCCTTCTATTAGCTCACCCTCTCCTTATATATATATATATATATATATATATATATATATATATATATATATATATGATGAATAGTTACTATCTGGAGTACATCCGTTCATTCTGCAGTCCATAAATTCGCAGTTCCGACGTTTCGCTAGAATCTCATCCAGCATTGACGAGGTGAACCCAACAACAGTAGAAGAGCAAATCATCCAACATTGACTTCACTCGCTCTTCTACTGTTGTTGGGTTCACCTCGTCAATGCTGGATGAGATTCTAGCGAAACGTCGGAACTGTGAATTTATGGACTGCAGAATGAACGGATGTACTCCAGATAGTAACTATTCATCATATTTTTCCATCCGTGAAGGAATACGTATCTGCATATATATATATATATATATATATATATATATATATATATATATATATATATATATATATATATATATATATATATATATGTGTGTGTGTGTGTGTGTGTGTGTGTATAAATACATATATATATATATATATATATATATATATATATATATATATATATATATATATATATCAATATAAAATATGTTTTCTTGTTTCATAATTTAAAACAACATAAGTTATTCAACTACAAGAATATTATTTATTTATATTCAAAGCTTTTCGTTGTTAAACAGTACCAGCATCATCAGGAATGAAAAATACAATAATGCAAGATATAGGCCTAAAACATCTGTTAAATTATAAATAGAATTATTGCTAAATAAACTAGGCAATTTGTATAAAGTTTACCAACGAAAAGCTTTGAATATAAATAAATGATATTCTTGTATTTGAATAACCTATGTTGTTTTAATATATAAATATATATATATATATATATATTGAGCTGTTCCGTATGCACGAGGATGACGGCACAGCCAGCCATTGAAAGTTAGCTCGCATAAATAACAAGTAAGATTCTTGTTTAAGTACATAAGTAAAAGTGATATATATATATATATATATATATATATATATATATATATATATATGTGTATATAATAATAATAAATTTAAAATATTTCAAAAACAAAAATACTTTTAATGTATATATATATATATATATATATATATATATATATATATATATATATATATATATATAATACGTTTTCTTGTTTACTAATTTAAAACAACACAGGTTATTCAAATACAAGAATATTCTTGTATTTGAATAACCTGTGTTGTTTAAAATATATATATGTGTGTGTGTGTGTGTGTGTGTGTGTGTGTGTGTGTGTGTGTGTGTGTGTGTGTGTGTGTGTGTGTGCGTGCGTGCGTGTGTGTGGTACGTGTGTATGTGCGCGCGCTTGTGTGTGTGTATCTTTTTCAAATTTTCAACCGTTAAGAAAAATAGTGTTTTATTCAACCAATCAAGTTAAAATACATTTTTTTAAACCCGTAGTAGATGACAATTGATTTTTAATAAAGTTTTAAAGAAATATTTATTCATTAATTAAATTTAAATAAATTGATGCCTTAGATTTATTTGAACTTCATGACTACATGTTTGAAATTCAGCAATCTGGCATTGAGCCAACTTTCTCATAGCTAGAAATCTATTGCCTAAATAGATTCCTTGGAATAATGAAGCATTACAAGAGATGGATAGGATGGAAAACAATAAACCAAGATCAGCTTTCATAAATTAGAAACGACAAAAATAGTAACAAACAAATTTAACCGTCCAACACCCCCTTACACTGTATCGAGAGGAAAATTCCAGGAAATTCACTTTCTATTTTGTTACCTAATACTGTGATTCTGACATATGTATATACATATTTATATTATTTGTAATAATAAAATAAAAAGTAATAAACTTTTGTTTATGTATTATTTTTTTTCTTTTTCTCTCAATTAATACTAAGTACTTCTTTACATTAAAAATATAAATAAAATACTGTATGTGTTATAATATTTATACAAAATGTGAAATATTTAGATTTAGATTAATATAATCTTAATACTTCAATGATAAAGCCATCATCATCAATGAGTGTAGCTAATACGACAGCCAAACTATAACTACTTACTGATTGTGATGATGAATTGGTCATTGAAATGCATTTTGATGAATAAATGTTTGATTGTGATGCAGTTTTATTGTGATTGGTGTTATTGTTATTTAATTAATAATAATTGTATGAGCAAATGGTGTCATCTCCATGAAATGATCATACAGAGTGGCAATCATGCGGCTAATTTCAATAACATTAAGTTCAGAGTAGAGAAGTTGAGGAGCATTTGGATCCATCGCGAGGTGTTACCGTCGACTCCAGCAGGACGAACACTATAACGAATATCTCTTAGCCTAAGAAATGGTAAGGAGATTTGGCATATTATCGGGATTACCAAATGTTTCCAAATTTCTCATAAACCTTGCTCCCTAAGGTTCAATGCTCAAAATGTAAAATTGGTTTTGGAAAGAGGCCTAAGAATAGTCCTTTTGACTCCTAATCCCCCTAGACTTCCGTGTGTCAGATTATATAAAAATATTTTTTTTTTAACTAATAACCATAAACTTAACGCCAGTTGAGGAAAAGGCTATGAACTCGAGTGCCTAGCCAAACCGATAATGTCACCATTTACTAACACAAGTGATATATTTTAGCCCTTCCTTTTAATCGGGCCCTTTCTTGGCTCCTCGGGCGTCCTCGCCAACTATCACTTGACATTTAATTTGCTATGCCAGTTCCCTCTGGTCTTTACAAATGTCAAAACCCACCAGAAAAGTAACTCAAAGTTGAAACAACAGGGAAACAAGAATGAGTCAAATAAATACTCTCTTAGCAAAGTTATATATATATATATATATATATATATATATATATATATATATATATATATATATATATATATATATATTGTGGCCGAAAAATCCCCGGGGGATTCCCTCGCGTGTTTAGATACCTAAATATTTAATACAAATAGTTTTTGTATACTACAAAGATATAAGCTTTGTTGGACACTGAGTTATTCTAAAAACAAAATTCTAAAATGAAGAACATTTTTAATAGCCATCATTAGGAAAAGATATCACTCAACGAGCAAAGGCCTGCCAGGTGTGCATCATTCGTAAACCTGGATAGAATTATCCAGTGTGTGTGTGTGTGTGTGTGTGTGTGTGTGTGTGTGTGTGTGTGTGTGTGTGTGTGTGTGTGTGTGTGTGTGTGTGTGTGTGTGTGCGTGTGTGTGTGTGTGCGCGCGTGCGCGTGCGTGTGCGTGCGTGTGTGTGTGCGTGCGTGTGTGTGTGTGTGTGTGTGCGTGTGTGTGTGTGCTTGTAAATTAACAGAAATTTATGTAAAGAATTTTTTAACCAGGAAATTTCCTATTCAACAGGAAACTGGTGATCTTAAACTCCAGGTAACTCATTTTAGAATAGTAATCTGTAAAATACTTTAAGTAATTGTCTCATTATAACTATGTACACTTTTCAAGGCCCGGGGGGGGGGGGTTATTTTAATGTTTTTTGAAAGAGACACTCGGAATTCTTATTTACTCGGCAGTACCAAAAGTTAAATCTCCTACCGAGGATAGTAGGCTACATTATAAAACACATTAGAGATATAAATAATAACATATTAACTTTGTATTGTTTAAACTAAGAAAAAAGTTTCCTCCTGTAAAGTAAAATCAGAAATATTTAAAAAAATGTTCATAATTTTTTATGAATATTATTTTTGGTTCTGAGACCCTGTCTTACAAATAAATAACATTTTTCTATAGGTAAAATTTAGCTTCAAAGCACAAGCTTGATGGGGTCTTTTAGTTTTACTTGTTTCTTTCAGGATTCCAGAAGTTGAATTGTTAAACGGAGAGAATGGAAGAATACCTGAGATTTTGTGCTAACTGCACAGAGTACAGCAACATCACAACCATCGTGCCAGAGCTAGAGAACCAAAGCATCAGCTACTTGAACGTGACCACAGAACTGCCCATACAGTATGCACAACCTATGTATGGCTACGTTATGCCCTTCCTATTGCTTATCACCATTGTAGCAAACACTCTAATCGTCGTCGTATTGTCCAAACGCCACATGAGGACCCCAACCAACGCTGTGCTCATGGCCATGGCTCTGTCAGATATGTTTACTCTACTGTTTCCAGCTCCATGGTTGTTCTACATGTATACATTTGGCAACCATTACAAGCCGTTGACACCTGTAGGAGCTTGTTATGCCTGGACAGTGATGAATGAGGTCATCCCGGCTTTGTTTCACACTGCTTCTATCTGGCTTACTCTGGCTCTAGCTGTACAAAGGTATGTGTTTTCTGTTTATTTCAAAATTACAATTTACTAAAATGTTACGGTATGATAATGCCTACTTTCCTCCAGTTTTAATATATTTATAGTCAATAAAACTTCCTAAAGTTTAAAAAAATGATTGCTGAGATAAAAAGAAATAATTTAATTGCAGTAAGGAAATACTATTTGGAAATATTCTTTAACACAATTTAATGTTAAGAGCGTATTATTTTATAAACATTGGTTCGTAAAACAAAAACCAAGTAGTCTCCAGATGTTTTAACACAAAACCAACATTTTGAATAGAAACGTGTAAATCATTAGCTACCTAATAGTGTCAAACAATAAAATTTTATTAGTTGAATTTTACTATTTCACCTAAAGGTTTTAATTGATTTTTTGGCTACACTATGTTCTGACCAGTAAAACAGTTTTAGTCAAGTGCCCCTTCTCTGTATTCTTTTCTCATGGGTGAAGTGAAAAAGATATTTTTCTTGGCATAATGATGTGTAATGACAACAACAAGGCAAAAAGAGATAAACCGTCTAAAAACATAACAACTGTAGTTAATCATAACAACATAAATATGTAGGCTACAATACCCCAAACTCTCTTGAGATAACCAGTGAATTAATGGAGCCAAAACTTAAAATACTTCCTTCAATCTTTTTTTCCGAAATAAATGTTTTCAAAGAGTAAAATTTAAAAAAGCGTGAACATAAAAAACTAAAATTATTATTACAATGAAAATATTGAAAAGAACCCCAACACCACTAAAATAATAAACATTAGTAAATAAAACAAGTTACTTAAGATTAAACCCTTATGTACATTTCGATGACCATATCATCATCATTAGAGGGTCTTATTACTAAATTACAATCTAGCAATAAGCAATTTTTTGTAATAAGATCCTCTGATGATAATTAAATGGCCATCGAAATGTACATAAGGGTGTAATCTTAAGTAACTTGTTTTATTTGTTATTTTTGATTATTTTTGTAGTATTGGGGTTCTTTCCAATATTTTCATTGTAATATATTGTACCACTGTGCTCTTGATATTGTGTAAAATTATTATCTTTTATATATTTTTAAACATATCATATATACATTTTTATGAAAAATTGATTAAAATAAAATACAGTATACATTTTATTTCCTTCTAAATTAACAAATATTTTCACTGAAACTTGCTATTATCACGACTTTTACTAATTTAAAGTAAAGAGATTTATGTAATTTAAATATGACCTTTTAAAATTAATGTAATTTTTAAAAAACTACTGATACATCACGTCTTAAATTCCACTAGGTTATCATCAGTGTCTAGGCTGGCCACCAGGAAGCGTTGTTTGAGTTAATGCCCGATGTAACGCATTCTACAATAGGCAAACATTAATCAGTTTAAATAAATGCAGTTGATTTGCGAGTTAGTTACTACTATTTATTTAAACAGACAACGTTGTAATAACGGCTGCGATATCGTCATACAATTTTATATTTACATTAGACAAACCATTAAAATGGGTAACGTCAAAATATTTTTCAATATTATTAATACATATTTAATTTCCATTTGTTGATTCCATCTTCGCTTGAGCTACTAGTAATCACTTACACTTTTAAATGTTTTAAACTTGCCTATAGTAGCACTTACTTTGCTTATTGAGGACGGCCGTTTCGGGAGATGTGTCCCTTTGTCAACTCAGACCGTAACTCTTTAGGTCTGATTTGACAAAGGGACACATCTCCCTAAACGGCCGTCCTCAATAAGCAAAGTAAGTGCTACTATAGGCAAGTTTAAAACATTTAAAAGTGTAAATGAAAACATATTTAATTGTAACAAAAACATGAAAAATCCCTAATCACTACTACAGTTCCAATTACAAATCAAAGGATGAATCATTTACGGTTAAATACCCAAATTAAGTCAAATTAACATTGCAAAGCGACCTGCCAAATTACAAACATTAACCAATGTTCAACAGATATTTAACGAATACATACCTTCAATTAATCAGAAATAGACTCGTTTTTGTTAATCACGGATTGAAACAGATCATATTTACACAGAAATTAATCAAAACCCTAAAATTCTCCAAATGAATTAACAAAGTACCATTGGTCAACACACTAAATGTATATAAAATTTACAAACATACTACCTCACAACTCAAAATAAACTGAATAAAATTCATAAGTATGTTTGTCGACATTTATTGAACAATTACCTTTAAATTCAGTAAGTTCAACTGAACATCTCAAGTTAGGCAATAATATCCTAGTGCAATTGAAAATGTTTTCTTAGATAACTTTTTAAAATTTTATGATAATTAAAATTGTGTGAATTCTAATGTTTCTACGTTCGAATATAAAACTTTGCCAAAAGTTATGGACATGAAAATCCTCAAACAATAGATGCTTTGTGAGATGGGTTTTGATTTTCCTTTGTTTTGATAAAAACGGCAATATATTTGAAACAATTTCAGTGTATATTTATAAAATGAGTGGGATCTGCATTTATAAAAAAATGAGTTATGTAACTGTTTATTTTATTTATAATAAAATCGATGTTGATATAGTAACGCATTTTAATATACAGTAAAATAAGAATACACCTATATATCTGGCTTTGAATTAGGCATAATGTTTTGCACCTGTTAAGATTTCTAAAACATTGGATAGAGATAGGATTTAGAGATATTGTGTTTGGTTATAGGTACATCTACGTTTGCCATGCTCCAGTTGCCCGCACTTGGTGCACGATGCCCCGGGTCCTGAAGTGTGTGGCATGGATCGCACTGTTCGCCACTCTCCACCAGTTCCCACGGTTTGTTGACAGGGTTTATGAACCACTTACGATATCCTGGGGTGGACAAGAAGCTGTCACCGTATGTAAGGTAAAATACTGAGTAAAATACACTTCCGTACATGTTTGTTTAGTTAATTAGATATTTCAGAACCCATTTCGAATGTTTTTATAATAATTATTTTTCCAAAAACATAAGGCTTATAAAATTTTAAAACTCTTTATATAAAGTGTGGAAAAACCTGTAAATGATTTCTAACTTTATGTAATATCCAGAAAGTATTAGGAATTATATTTTTTGATGATGATAAATAGTTAAATATTTATATTTTTGTAAAGTGTTATATTTTAACAATTTTCATACTTTAATAAATAAAATTCTGTGTGTTTTAGGAAAGTTTAGCTCAATGGGTGTTTTGGGTGACCCCAGATGTCTACTTCACCATGTATTTCGGTTTTCGTGTGATATTTGTACACTTAGTACCTTGCATCAGTTTAGTTGCTCTCAATGTGCTCCTTTTCCGTGCACTAAGGGACGCACAGCTTAAAAGGGACAAACTTCTTAAAGAGAATCGCAAGAGTGAGTGTAAACGGCTCCGGGATTCCAACTGTACTACGCTCATGCTGATTGTCGTGGTCACTGTGTTCTTGTGCACTGAAATCCCATTAGCTGTCGTCACTGTGAGTATACACACAACATGTATAAGTATATACTCGTAGTTGCATATATATAGTAAAATTAAATGCAACCTAATGTTTCTTCTGATTTACATTATCTAAGTAACATCTCTTTCTGAAAAGACCCGCTTCTAAACATACAGCTAGCCTTAAAATGTATACTGCTAAAGCATTAAACATAGACAAAATTCACATATCATCTGACATAAACATACAACTTGCTTAATTAATTAAACTCCTGGATCATTAAACTTAAAAAACCTTCACACATCATCTGATAGAAACATACAGCTAGCCTTAAAATGTATACTGCTAAAGCATTAAACATAGACAAAATTCACATATCATCTGACATAAACATACAACTTGCTTAATTAATTAAACTCCTGGATCATTAAACTTAAAAAACCTTCACACATCATCTGATAGAAACTAACAGCTAGCCTTAAAAATTATACTGCTAAAGCATTAAACATAGACAAAATTCACATATCATCTGACATAAACATACAACTTGCTCAATTAATTAAACTCCTGGATCATTAAACTTAAAAAACCTTCACACATCATCTGATAGAAACATACAGCTAGCCTTAAAAATTATACTGCTAAAGCATTAAACATAGACAAAATTCACATATCATCTGACATAAACATACAACTTGCTTAATTAATTAAACTCCTGGATCATTAAACTTAAAAAACCTTCACACATCATCTGATAGAAACTAACAGCTAGCCTTAAAAATTATACTGCTAAAGCATTAAACATAGACAAAATTCACATATCATCTGACATAAACATACAACTTGCTTAATTAATTAAACTCCTGGATCATTAAACTTAAAAAACCTTCACACATCATCTGATAGAAACTAACAGCTAGCCTTAAAAATTATACTGCTAAAGCATTAAACATAGACAAAATTCACATATCATCTGACATAAACATACAAATTGCTTAATTAATTATACTCCTCGATCATTAAACTTAAAAAACCTTCACACATCATCTGATAGAAACTAACAGCTAGCCTTAAAAATTATACTGCTAAAGCATTAAACATAGACAAAATTCACATATCATCTGACATAAACATACAAATTGCTTAATTAATTATACTCCTCGATCATTAAACTTAAAAAACCTTCACACATCATCTGATAGAAACTAACAGCTAGCTTTGATAATTAAACTGCTAAAGCATTAAACATAAACAACCTTCAGACATCATCTGACATAAACATACAACTTATCTTAATTAATTATACTGCTAGAGCATTAAACATAAAAAACGTTCACCCATCATCTGACATAAACATTCAACGTCCTTAATTAATTATACTACTGGAATATTAAACATAAAAAACCTTCAAACATAATCTGACATAAACATACTGCTAGCTTTGATAATTAAACTGCTAAAGCATTAAACATAAACAACCTTCACACATCATCTGACATAAACATACAACTTGCTTAATTAGTTATACTCCTGGATCATTAAACTTAAAAAACCTTCACACATAATCTGATAGAAACTAACAGCTAGCTTTGATAATTACACTGCTAGAGCATTAAACATAAACAACCTTCACACATCATCTGACATAAACATACAACTTGCTTAATTAGTTATACTCCTGGATCATTAAACTTAAAAAACCTTCACACATAATCTGATAGAAACTAACAGCTAGCTTTGATAATTACACTGCTAGAGCATTAAACATATACAACCTTCACACATCATCTGACATAAACATACAACTTGCTTCATTAATTATACTGCTAAAGCATTAAACATAAACAACCTTCACACATCATCTGATAGTAACATACAGCTAGCCTAATTAATTATACTGCTGGGGAATTAAACATAAATAACTTTCACACATCATCTGAAATAAACATACAACTTGCTTAATTAATTATACTGCTAAAGCATTAAACATAAACAACCTTCACACATCATCTGACGTAAACATACAACTTGCTTAATTAATTATACTGCTGGGGAATTAAACATAAATAACTCTCACACATCATCTGAAATAAACATACAACTTGCTTAATTAATTATACTGCTAAAGCATTAAACATAAAAACCTTCACACATGATCTGACGAAAACATACAACTTGCTTAAGTAGTTATACTGCTGGGACATTAAACATAAACAACTTTCACACATCATCTGATAGAAACATACAGCTAGCTTTGATAACTAAACTGCTAAAGCATTAAACATAAACAACCTTCATACATCATCTGATAGAAACATACAGCTAGCTTTAATATTTTTACTGCTAAACCATTAAACATAAACAACCTTCACACATCATCTGATAGAATCATACAGCTAGCTTTATTATTTATACTGCTAAACCATTAAACATAAACAACCTTCATACATCATCTGATAGAAACATACAGCTAGCTTTATTATTTATACTGCTAATGCATTAAACATAAACAACCTTCATACATCATCTGATAGAAACATACAGCTAGCTTTAATATTTATACTGCTAAACCATTAAACATAAACAACCTTCATACATCATCTGATAGAAACATACAGCTAGCTTTATTATTTATACTGCTAAACCATTAAACATAAACAACCTTCATACATCATCTGATAGAAACATACAGCTAGCTTTAATATTTATACTGCTAAACCATTAAACATAAACAACCTTCATACATCATCTGATAGAAACATACAGCTAGCTTTATTATTTATACTACTAATGCATTAAACATAATCAACCTTCATACATCATCTGATAGAAACATACAGCTAGATTTAATATTTATACTGCTAAATCATTAACATAAACAACCTTCATACATCATCTGATAGAATAATACAGCTAGCTTTATTATTTATACTGTTAATGCATTAAACATAATCAACCTTCATACATAATCTGATAGAAACATACAGCTAGCTTTTATATTTATACTGCTAAACCATTACACATAAACAACCTTCATATATCATCTGATAGAAACATACAGCTAGCTTTATTTTTTATACTGCTAATGCATTAAACATAAACAACCTTCACACATCATCTGATAGAAACATACAGCTAGCTTTAATATTTATACTGCTAAACCATTAAACATAAACAACCTTCATACATCATCTGATAGAAACATACAGCTAGCTGTAATATTTATACTGCTAAACCATTAAACATAAAGAACCTTCATACATCATCTGATAGAAACATACAGCTAGCTTTATTATTTATACAGCTAATGCATTAAACATAATCAACCTTCATACATCATCTGATAGAAATATACAGCTAGCTTTAATATTTATACTGCTAAACCATTAAACATAAACAACCTTCATACATCATCTGATAGAAACATACAGCTAGCTTTTATATTTATACTGCTAAACCATTAAACATAAACAACCTTCATACATCATCTGATATAAACATACAACTAGCTTTAATATTTATACTGCTAAACAATTAAACATAAACAACCTTCATACATCTGATAGAAACATACAGCTAGCTTTAATATTTATACTGCTAATGCATTAAACATAATCAAACTTCATACATCATCTGATAGAAACATACAGCTAGCGTTTTTATTTATACTGCTAATGCATTAAACATAATCAACCTTGATACATCATCTGATAGAAACATACAGCTAGCGTTTTTATTTATACTGCTAATGCATTAAACATAATCGGCCTTCATACATCATGTGATAGAATAATACAGCTAGCTTTAATATTTATACTGCTAAATCACTAAACATAAACAACCTTCATACATCATCTGATAGAAACATACAGCTACCTTTAATATTTATAGTGCTAAATCACTAAACATAAACAACCTTCATACATCATCTGATAGAAACATACAGCTAGCGTTTTTATTTATACTGCTAATGCATTAAACATAAACAACCTTCATACATCATCTGATAGAAACATACAGCTAGCGTTTTTATTTATACTGCTAATGCATTAAACATAATCAACCTTCATACATCATCTGGTAGAATAATACAGCTAGCTTTAATATTTATACTGCTAAATCACTAAACATAAACAACCTTCATACATCATCTGATAGAAACATACAGCTAGCTTTAATATTTATACTGCTAAATCACTAAACATAAACAACCTTCATACATCATATGATAGAAACCTACAGCTAGCGTTTTTATTTATACTGCTAATGCATTAAACATAAACAACCTTCATACATCATCTGATAGAAACATACAGCCAGCGTTTTTATTTATACTGCTAATGCATTAAACATAATCAACCTTCATACATCATCTGATAGAATAATACAGCTAGCTTTAATATTTATACTGCTAAACCATTAAACATAAACAACCTTCATACATCATCTGATAGAAGCATACAGCTAGCGTTTTTATTTATACTGCTAATGCATTAAACATAATCAACCTTCATACATCATCTGATAGAATAATACAGCTAGCTTTAATATTTATACTGCTAAATCACTAAACAAAAACAACCTTCATACATCATCTGATAGAAACATACATCTAGCTTTAATATTTATACTGCTAAACCATTATACATAAACAACCTTCATATATCATCTGATAGAAACATACAGCTAGCTTTAATATTTATACTGCTAATGCATTAAACATAAACAACCTTCACACATCATCTGATAGAAACATACAGCTAGCTTTAATATTTATACTGCTAATGCATTAAACATAAACAACCTTCACACATCATCTGATAGAAACATACAGCTAGCTTTATTATTTATACTGCTAATGCATTAAACATAATCAACCTTCATACATCATCTGATAGAAACATACAGCTAGCTTTAATATTTATACTGCTAAATCACTAAACATAAACAACCTTCATACATCATCTGATAGAAACATACAGCTAGCTTTAATATTTATACTGCTAAACCATTAAACATAAACAACCTTCATACATCATCTGATAGAAACATACAGCTAGCTTTATTATTTATACTGCTAAACCATTAAACATAAACAACCTTCAGACATCATCTGATAGAAACATACAGCTAGCTTTAATATTTATACTGCTAAACCATTAAACATAAACAACCTTCACACATCATCTGATAGAAACATACAGCTAGCTGTAATATTTATACTGCTAATGCATTAAACATAATCAACCTTCATACATCATCTGATAGAAACATTCAGTTAGCTTTAGTAATTATACTGCTAAAGCATTAATAATAGACAAACTTCACACAACATCTGACATAAACATACAACATGCTTAATTAATTATACTGCTAATGCATTAAACATAAACAACCTTCACACATCATCTGATAGAAACATACAGCTAGCTGTAATATTTATACTGCTAATGCATTAAACATAATCAACCTTCATACATCATCTGATAGAAACATACAGCTTGCTTTATTAATTATATTGCTAGAACATTAAACATAAACAACCTTCACACATCATCTGATAGAAACATTCAGTTAGCTTTAGTAATTATACTGCTAAAGCATTAATAATAGACAAACTTCACACAACATCTGACATAAACATAGAACTTGCTTAATTAATTATTCTGCTGGAGCATTAAATATATACTACCTTCACACATCATCTGATAGAAACATTCAGTTAGCTTTAGTAATTATACTGCTAAAGCATAATAATAGACAAACTTCACACATCATCTGACATAAACATAGAACTTGCTTAATTAATTATTCTGCTGGAGCATTAAATATAAACTACCTTCACACATCATCTGACATAAACATACAGCTTGCCTTAATAATTACACTCCTAAAGCATTAGACATAAACAAACTTCACACATCATCTGGCATAAACATACAACTTGCTTAATTAATTATACTGCTAAAGCAATAAACATAATCAACCTTCACACTTTATCTGGCATAAACATACAACTTGCTCAATTAATTATACTGCTGGAGCATTAAACATTAATCTGCTTCAAACAACATCTGACATAAACATACAGCTAGCTTTAATAATTATACTGATGGAGCATAACCCATAAACAGCCTTCACATGTCATTTGACATAACCATACAACTTGCCTAATTAATTAAACTGTTGGAGCAATAAACATAAACAACCATCACACATCTTCTGACATAAACATACAGCTAGCTTAATTAATTATACTGCTGGCCTATTGAACATAGAAAACGTTCACACATCATCTGATAGTTTTATATAGTTTCCTTTGATAATTATGCTGCTAGAACATTGAACATAACTCTTCTTGATACATCATCTGATAGTAACATAAATCTTGCTTTCATAATTATACTGCTAGAACAATAAACATAAACTCCCTTCACACATCATCAGATAGTAATATACAGATTGCTTTAATAATTTTACTGCTAACCTTCACACATCATCTGACATAAACATAGAGCTTTGCTTAATTAATAATACTGCTGGCGTAATACACATAAACAACCTTCAAACATCATCTGACATAAACATACAGCTTGCGTAATTAATTACACTACTGGAGCATTAAACATCAACAACATTCACACATCGTCTGATAGTATTATACAGTGTCCTTTGATAATTATACTGCTAGAACATTAAACATAAACTCCATTAAAACGGTATGAAGCAACTGTGGCATAATGTTTATTTTTAAATAAATAAAACCTCTTAAATTTGGAGGCCCTATTTATTTAAAAATAAACTCCATTTACACATCATCAGATAGTAACATACAGTTTGCTTTCATAATTATAATGCTACAATATTAAGCATAAACTCTCTTCACACATCATCAGATTGTAATATACAGATTGTTTTATTAATTATACTGCTAGAACATAAAACATAATCTTCCTTCACACACCAACTCATAGTAATATACAGTTTGTGCTCAGTACTGCTGGAGCATTAACCTTAAACAAACTTAACACATCTGATAGTAACATAAAACCAAAATTATTACCTATACTGCTAGCATTAAAAAGTAACAACCTTCATGCATTATCTGAGAGACACATGCATCTTACTTAAATAACTATACTGCTGAAGTAATAAACATAAATAACCTTCACATATCATCTGATATATGCATAAAGCTTGATTTATTAAGTATACTGCTAAAGCATTAAACAGAAAAAAACCCTCACACCTCAGCTGATAGAAACATACAACCTGAATTATGTACTATACTGCTAAAGCATTAAAAATAAATAACCTTCACACATCATCTGGTAGAAAAATGCAGCTTGATTCAATAACTATACTGCTAAAGCATTAAACATAAACAACTTTCACACCTCATCTGATAGAAACATACAACCAGAATTATAGCCAATACTGTTAAAACAATAAACATAAACAACCCTCACACATCATCTGATAGAATCATGCACCTTGATTCATTAACTATACTGCTAAAGCATTAACATAAACAACCTTCACACATCATTTGATAGAATCACAGAGCTTGATAAATTAACTATACTGGTAAAGCATTAACATAAACAACCTTCACACATCATTTGATAGAATCACAGAGCTTGATAAATTAACTATACTGCTAAAGCATTAACATAAACAACCTTCACACATCATTTGACAGAATCACAGAGCTTGATAAATTAACTATACTGCTAAAGCATTAACATAAACAACCTTCACACATCATTTGACAGAATCACAGAGCTTGATAAATTAACTATACTGCTAAAGCATTAACATAAACAACCTTCACAAATCATTTGATAGAATCACAGAGCTTGATTAATTAACTATACTGGTAAAGCATTAACATAAACAACCTTCACACATCATTTGATAGAATCACAGAGCTTGATAAATTAACTATACTGGTAAAGCATTAACATAAACAACCTTCACACATCATTTGATAGAATCACAGAGCTTGATAAATTAACTATACTGGTAAAGCATTAACATAAACAACCTTCACACATCATTTGATAGAATCACAGAGCTTGATAAATTAACTATACTGCTAAAGCATTAACATAAACAACCTTCACACATCATTTGATAGAATCACAGAGCTTGATAAATTAACTATACTGGTAAAGCATTAACATAAACAACCTTCACACATCATTTGGTAGAGTCACAGAGCTTGATAAATTAACTATACTGGTAAAGCATTAACATAAACAATCTTCACACATCATTTGATAGAATCACAGAGCTTGATAAATTAACTATACTGGTAAAGCATTAACATAAACAACCTTCATACATCATTTGATAGAATCACAGAGCTTGATAAATTAACTATACTGGTAAAGCAATAACATAAACAACCTTCACACATCATTTGATAGAATCACAGAGCTTGATAAATTAACTATACTGGTAAAGCATTAACATAAACAACCTTCACACATCATTTGATAGAATCACAGAGCTTGATAAATTAACTATACTGCTAAAGCATTAACATAAACAACCTTCACACATCATTTGACAGAATCACAGAGCTTGATAAATTAACTATACTGCTAAAGCATTAACATAAACAACCTTCACACACCATTTGATAGAATCACAGAGCTTGATAAATTAACCATACTGGTAAAGCATTAACATAAACAACCCTCACACATCATCTGATAGAATCATGCACCTTGATTCATTAACTATACTGCTAAAGCATTAACATAAACAACCTTCATACATCATTTGATAGAATCACAGAGCTTGATAAATTAACTATACTGGTAAAGCATTAACATAAACAACCTTCATACATCATTTGATAGAATCACAGAGCTTGATAAATTAACTATACTGGTAAAGCAATAACATAAACAACCTTCACACATCATTTGATAGAATCACAGAGCTTGATAAATTAACTATACTGGTAAAGCATTAACATAAACAACCTTCACACATCATTTGATAGAATCACAGAGCTTGATAAATTAACTATACTGCTAAAGCATTAACATAAACAACCTTCACACATCATTTGACAGAATCACAGAGCTTGATAAATTAACTATACTGGTAAAGCATTACAATAAACAAGCTTCACACATCATTTGATAGAATCACAGAGCTTGATAAATTAACTATACTGGTAATGCATTAACATAAACAACCTTCACACATCATTGGATAGAATCACAGAGCTTGATAAATTAACTATACTGGTAAAGCATTAACATAAACAACCTTTACACATCAATTAATAGAATCACAGAGCTTGATAAATTAACTATACTGCTAAAGCATTAACATAAACAACCTTCACACATCATTTGATAGAATCACAGAGCTTGATTAATTAACTATACTGGTAAAGCATTAACGTAAACAACCTTCACACATCATTTGATAGAATCACTGAGATTGATAAATTAACTATACTGCTAAAGCATTAACATAAACAACCTTCACACATCATTTGATAGAATCACAGAGCTTGATAAATTAACTATACTGGTAAAGCATTAACATAAACAACCTTTACACATCAATTAATAGAATCACAGAGCTTGATAAATTAACTATACTGGTAAAGCATTAACATAAACAACCTTCACACATCATTTGATAGAATCACAGAGCTTGATAAATTAACTATACTGGTAAAGCATTGACATAAACAACCTTCACACATCATTTGATAGAATCACAGAGCTTGATAAATTAACTATACTGCTAAAGCATTAACATAAACAACCTTCACACATCATTTGACAGAATCACAGAGCTTGATAAATTAACTATACTGCTAAAGCATTAACATAAACAACCTTCACACACCATTTGATAGAATCACAGAGCTTGATAAATTAACCATACTGGTAAAGCATTAACATAAACAACCCTCACACATCATCTGATAGAATCATGCACCTTGATTCATTAACTATACTGCTAAAGCATTAACATAAACAACCTTCATACATCATTTGATAGAATCACAGAGCTTGATAAATTAACTATACTGGTAAAGCATTAACATAAACAACCTTCATACATCATTTGATAGAATCACAGAGCTTGATAAATTAACTATACTGGTAAAGCAATAACATAAACAACCTTCACACATCATTTGATAGAATCACAGAGCTTGATAAATTAACTATACTGGTAAAGCATTAACATAAACAACCTTCACACATCATTTGATAGAATCACAGAGCTTGATAAATTAACTATACTGCTAAAGCATTAACATAAACAACCTTCACACATCATTTGACAGAATCACAGAGCTTGATAAATTAACTATACTGGTAAAGCATTACAATAAACAAGCTTCACACATCATTTGATAGAATCACAGAGCTTGATAAATTAACTATACTGGTAATGCATTAACATAAACAACCTTCACACATCATTGGATAGAATCACAGAGCTTGATAAATTAACTATACTGGTAAAGCATTAACATAAACAACCTTTACACATCAATTAATAGAATCACAGAGCTTGATAAATTAACTATACTGCTAAAGCATTAACATAAACAACCTTCACACATCATTTGATAGAATCACAGAGCTTGATTAATTAACTATACTGGTAAAGCATTAACGTAAACAACCTTCACACATCATTTGATAGAATCACTGAGATTGATAAATTAACTATACTGCTAAAGCATTAACATAAACAACCTTCACACATCATGTGATAGAATCACAGAGCTTGATAAATTAACTATACTGGTAAAGCATTAACATAAACAACCTTTACACATCAATTAATAGAATCACAGAGCTTGATAAATTAACTATACTGGTAAAGCATTAACATAAACAACCTTCACACATCATTTGATAGAATCACAGAGCTTGATAAATTAACTATACTGGTAAAGCATTGACATAAACAACCTTCATACATCATTTGATAGAATCACAGAGCTTGATAAATTAACTATACTGGTAAAGCATTAACATAAACAACCTTCACACATCATTTGATAGAATCACAGAGCTTGATAAATTAACTATACTGGTAAAGCATTAACATAAACAACCTTCACACATCATTTGATAGAATCACAGAGCTTGATTCATTAACTATACTGCTAAAGCATTAACATAAACAACCTTCACACATCATTTGATAGAATCACAGAGCTTGATTCATTAACTATACTGGTAAAGCATTAACATAAACAACCTTCACACATCATTTGATAGAATCACAGAGCTTGATAAATTAACTATACTGGTAAAGCATTAACATAAACAACCTTCACACATCATTTGATAGAATCACAGAGCCTGATAAATTAACTATACTGGTAAAGCATTGACATAAACAACCTTCATACATCATTTGATAGAATCACAGAGCTTGATAAATTAACTATACTGGTAAAGCATTAACATAAACAACCTTCACACATCATTTGATAGAATCACAGAGCTTGATTCATTAACTATACTGCTAAAGCATTAACATAAACAGCCTAAGTCATCTGAAAGAAACCAACTTGATTTAGTAACTATACGGCTGGAGCATTAACAATTAAGCATAAACAACCTTCACATACCATCTGATATAAAATTCCATTTTAGAACCTATTTGCAGTCGTCAAAAAAAACATCTAAACTCATGGTTAAAGAATCAACCTCTAAACATTTAGAAGGTACAAAGTATTATCTATTTAGAATAATCCTAAATAGGTAATAGCCAAGTACTAAGCAAGTAAAATTTTGAGCTTACACAGGAATTACGTATTCATTCAAGGAAACATGTAAGGGAACATTGAGTTATAGTGTTCCAAGTGGTAAATAATTTCAGGTCCAAATGGCAAATAATTTTATGTATGGTTTGATAGGATTGTTAAAAACTCAGCGTAGTTCCCCCCTAAAATCCATTGAAAATGAGAACGAAACGTATCTCGCTCTTTTATAGAGAGAATATGTAAGATAATCGTTGGTCACGTGAATAAAGAACGTAATGGCAGAGTATGATTGACTTACAGTAAAACAAATATTCAATTTTTTATATGGAACTATCTAGAAACGTCCAAACCCTTGGTGCCCAAGCTAGGGTAGATAACCTGAAGATTTTTATCTTTTGTATTAAAAAGTATTTGGGAATCCACTTTACAGAAAGTGTTTAATTTAGCTAAATACTTTGGAGCATATATAGTGCGGGACGCGTAACTGTGAACATGACCTTGAGAGATTTTTCGTTTACTACCTCTTCTTAAACCATGTTCAGAATGATTTATATATCAACAGCATCTGTATCCGATATGTCTACACATATTTAAAGATTGCTCGGTATTTCATACCTAAGCCAATTTGTCACTTAATTATCTAATACGATCGTATTATTTCATGCATGACAGTGTTTTGACAGTCCTTATCATGTTTGTAGGAAATTAATTTATATACTGACTCTCTACCTCCCGTCTCGCCTACTGCGATGTCTCAGGGCCAAGTCCACGGTTACGTGGACCGCACTATCCTGTATGACTATAGATTTAACTAGTGGTGTCTAAACAAAGATTAACCCCTGAGAAGTCTGCATGAGAGTATGGAATGTACTATATTCCCGTAACTATAATATAGTTGTAAGTACATAAGAAGTAAGTCGAGTAGAAAGATCGTTTGAAAAGAAGGCTCATGAAGGTACTTCGGATGATGATATTTCTCAAAGATATGATGGGGAAATATAATAGAAATAAAACAATGAAATAAGATGACTGTATTCCATTTAATAGTTTTGCTTATTAGGAAGAACATTTTTTGTAATAGTTTTTAGGAACTTGAAAAATAATATTTATATTGCGTATATTATTTGAGTTCTAAAAATTATTATATATTTTATGCACTAAAATGTATTTTAGTTTCATTAACGGGTTTTTTAAATCAAACATTATTCATAGATTGTGGGAAAATTTGAAATAATATTACTATTCACTTTCAAATGAAATTTTCAGCGAAAGTAAATGGTTGTAAATTATTTAGAGGCTTGTATCTCAAGTATGTAGACTGTAATTTATAAACTAAAAATTTATGTTTTTATAAAAATGGTACCAAGACAGTTTGTTTTCAAATGTATTCTCCAGTCGTCAGTGTTTCCCTGAAAGTCAATAGGTATATATTATATGAATATACCAGTAAGTATAATGCCAAATAATGGTTTATATTTGTTATCAAATATAACAATTATAATAAGAATAGTTGTTACAAATATGTCAAAATCTAAATCTAATGGAGTAAAAATAAAATTTCAACATTGACAGTTATAGAAGAGCATTAATAGTGAAAAAATAGTCAAAGAAAAGTAGTAAAAAATTAAATAAGACAATAAAACTTAGGTTTTATAGTGATTATTTTTTTCCAGAAAATATTTTGTAAGTAGGAGAGTACAAATGTAAGAAATTAGAATTATAGTATTGGGGTTGTGTCTCAAAGGAGTAAAGTATGGAGATATTAGTGAATATGTTTTGCTAGACAGGATGTAAATACAATTTTTTAACAGTCTTCTTTGTATAAAAATAAAATTTGCATGGAAATATTAATTCCAAACGCTATACTTAAAAATATACTTAACACTTTGGTTAATTCCTTGGATTCTATGTTCTGCTAATCATACGCTGGATATATGTTTAGCCATGTATTTTATGTTGTGTATCTTCAAGACAAATGCAAAATCTCGCGGTACATTCTCTCAGGAACCTCATTGAAGACCTAAGAATCTAAAAAGTTCACAGATTATTTGTGGCGTCATTACCACAACCTTCGTCTTAGCGTTGAATTATCTTCAATAGTGTAATCACATGGTTTAATTAGGAGCTATATAGCGAGGGCGTTTCTCTATAAAATGATTTCAAAATCTGTTTGCGATTGCAAATGTCTTGAACTTTTCAAGAAGGTCTGTAATAATATTACTACGCTAAAGAGGCGCTCCTCAAAATAATAAACCTGACATGGAGCAAACACATTCCACAGCAGTGGAGGAAAGGTGAGATAATTCCAATCCTGAAAAAGGGCAAACCCGCTAGCGACACAAGTAGTTAGTTATCGACCAATTACACTTACTAGCGCCGCATGCAAAGTAGCAGAAAGGATGGTTGCAACCCGCCTGCACAAATTCTTCGAATTACATAATGTCATTGACGATGCACAAGCGGGATTTAGGACAAAGCGCAGCACAATGGACCATGTTGTTTATTTCTCCCAATGCATAAAGGATGGTTACAATCGTAGAATGTCTTCTTTGGCGGTCCTGGTGGACCTGAAAAATGCATTCGACACAGTATGGAGACAAATGCTAATACATAAACTATCACAGAGTGGAGTAACTGGCAATCTGTTTGCATGGATTAGGTCCTTTCTTTCTCAGAGACTAATCAGAACACGCTTTGCGGGTGCTACGTCCAAATATCGCCTTCAGCGGCAGGGCTTACCACAGGGAGCGGTCCTGAGTTGTGGTCTTTTTAATCTGATGATCAACGACATCCTTGAGGCTGTAAAGAGTGTTCCGGGGGTGGAAGCCCTGCTATATGCCGATGATTTAATTATGTGGGCTACCAGTAGCAACATCAAGTCTCTGGAAAATACTCTTAACGCTGCCCTATCAAAACTTGAACAATGGGCAAATGAAAATGCTATGGCAGTAAATCACTCAAAGACTACATTCCAGCTCTTCTCTCTGTCCACCAAACGCCAACATTTAATCTTAAAATACAAGGATAACGTTCTTGAAGAACACAACATCTCTAAATACTTGGGAGTCTCAATAGACCGAAAACTAACCTGGGAACCGCATATAGAATACTGTGCCCAGAGAGCTATAAAGAGAACAAAAATATTAAAACGACTTACGGCCACTACTTGGGGTGCAAATCAGGATGTCCTTATTGCAGCTTATAAGAGTTATGTCAGGCCGATCCTCGAATATGGAGCTGAGGCAACTATTACAGCATCAAATGCAGGTTCGCACAAATTAGAGATCACCCAGAACATTGCCCTTCGAGTTATAACAGGGGCCCCAAAATCTACCCCTGTTGCTGCAATGGAGGCCCAAACCCAAATCGAACCTATGCTGGCTAGAAGAAACAAACTAACACTCAATTTTTGGGAGCGGTACAAGAGGACATACAGTCATCGCTGGACATATTACAGGCATGCGACCGAAAGGCTAAAAACCCAAAAAACATCACTATCAACGTACAACGATCTCCTGAATAAATACAATATTCACCCGGGAGTACCAGCTAAACCGGTTCAACATTTGACTTTTAACAACCTACCACCAGCTAGTCTGAAACTGCAAAACCATAATGCCTCAAAAAGTCAATCAAATCCCTCAGAGCTGAGGGCAGCAGCCCTTGAAACTATTAATTCTAACTTCCCGCCAGATGACTGGCTACACATCTACACAGATGGATCATCAGCAAGCGGTGGAACAGGAGCTGGGTTCCACAGCCGATTATTCGAAGGGGCTGTGGCAGTCGGCAGTAGCCAGAGCAATTATGATGGGGAGGTTGAAGCTATCTTGGCAGTATCCATTGAACTTTCAAAAATCAAAGGGACCTATAAGGCTGTATTTCTTGTGGACTCTATGGCAGCAATACAGGGTGTCATTAGCAACAGACAAGTGGAATGCCACCGAACATTGTCCTGTAGAAAGCAACTAGACTCCCTTCAGGAGAAGGGTTGGCAAATTCACATTCAGTGGGTGCCAAGTCATGTCAATATAGAAGGAAACGAGAAAGCCGACACTCTCGCTAAACAGGGAGCTGCTTTACCGCAGCCACTTACCTCAACCTCTTTTCAATCGGTCAAAATACAGATAAACTCAGCTTTAAATCGCAGCACGAGAGAAAACCTAATCAGGGCCTCTCAAAACAAAAGCTGGGCTACACTCGTCACCGAAGGACCAATAAACCGTAGCCTTCCCCGCCGCACTGGTGTAGCACTGTTCCGCCTGGCTACTGGCCACGACTACCTGGCGGCACACCTCCACAGGATTCATGTACTCCAATCGCCGGATTGCATGTTGTGTGGAAACGGAACCATGGATGCGGATCACCTCCTCACATGCACTTCCTTGGGCTACGTCCAGCCAGACAAAGAGGACAAAGAGGAACGTCTCTCTCGATTGTACTGGTCAGCGCGCCACCAAATGGCCCAGCAGCCAAGCGTGGGCGTTGGCTAGTAAGTAAGTAAGTAAGTAATAATATTTTCCACGTTAGGTTTTACACTTCCTAAATAAATAATTGGCTTAAATTTTAAACACCTGTTAGTAATACGTTAATGTGTACAATTTAATTAATTACATTACTTATATGTAATTACATATAACTAAAGTAATGTAATAAATACATAGACGCTACTTTTTATTTACAATATATTGTAAAAGTGGGTCCATTGTCAGTGACTAGATAAACATGTAATTCTTGTCTTGTTATCTTATATACCGAGAATTTTTTGATAATAAGAAACATAATTTTTAATTAAAAACTCCAAGTGAAAGTCGCTATTCTGGGAACCAAACATTACCTCTTGATTACAAGTCTATTCAATAGGCTCTTGAAGGTTTTCATATCTATGAATAAAACAATACGGATTTTATGGGTTATAAATATGTAAATAACTTCTAAACTTTGGCGTTCTTAGTGTCTGGAATTCCAAAGTTTTTGTGATGGTTTTTTGTTGACTTACTTGCGCTGCTATGTTATTGCCAGTCTGGCAGCTCAGATATTCTCTGAATTATTTTCACTCAAGGGCTTTAATATCAATATTTACCTATAAAGTTTCTAAACTGATTTTTATAAAACTTTTTGCAAGTTTGCAGTTGTTTTTCCACATTCAAAAACAACGCTATTTTTAAATACTCGTATTGTTTGGCTAATTTCTTCCTTTGTCAACTGTCATGGAATAAAACACAATACTAGTGGTTAAGAATGGTACTGCCTACTCACACTGTTACGCCCGTTAACAAATTGTCAAATTGTAAAACTGACATATTATTGTCTCAACATGCATATTTATTGGCTCATTTTGTATGTTACCCTTTATTTGGTTATGTCTAAAAATCACCCAATATATTTGTAATTTTTATTACAACACAAAAACACAGTGATTTTAAAATATAATTATATATATATATATATATATATATATATATATATATTTTAAAATTTAAAATAATAAAGCCTCTTGACTAAAAAAACCTTTTACTTAAACCCTCAAGTATATTTCAATTGCA
>JBAIZL010000007.1:48936238-48988738 GCA_036971475.1 Prosapia bicincta | reverse complement strand
TTCCTTGCTTATAAGATAGATTTTGAATATAAAAATTCATTAGGTAATAAAACATATTTCTTAATATCATTATATTTTTTAATCAAATAGGGGTTGTTGCGTAAAAATATAATAACACGTTCTTTTATAATTTCCTTTTAATCTAAACATATAATTTTTAGTTTTACTTTTTGTTCAAATTTTCTTATAAAAATGGCTTTAACATTATTTGTATGGAAAGGTATATGTTAAAAAAATACAGAATATAGTAACTGTCGTTTTACATTTTATAATAATGAATTGATTTCTTAAAAAATAATATTATTACTAAATTGTTTTTTAGTTACTGAGACCTTACTATTATTTATAATTAAATTTCAATATTTTTGCCGCTATATGAAATAATAAAACTTTGTAATATAACAGGCTTCAGGACTTATAACCAAAGTAATGTTTTGAAAAAACGAACTGAGACTAATTAATGCAATAATCAGTCGTTGCCCACAAGTGACTGATGAGCGATGGGTCGGTAGATAGTGAAGATATATTGTAGAAATATTCACCAAATGTTAAGGGCGGTATAATCAAGGAATGTATGAAAATTATGTTTTAAGCATACAAATGTTATCATATTTTGTAGTGGGAGGTTTATTAGCATACAAATAATTTGTCGGAGATTTTAAAATATTCGTGAAAATCGTATTATTTAGTCTTGATATTTTTTATAGCAATCGGTTGCACATACAATGTGTATTATGACAAAATATGAACATGTTTGAAATTATAAATATATATTGGTAATTTAAATGATCATGATGGTGAGATTTCAGTTATTTATTCAAAAAACCTTTTTTTAAAATATTCCCTACATGTTTCAAGCAAACATAATTTGCATGAAACATAATGGATATTGTTTACCTTTCCTTAGAACAATGAGCATGAGAATATAAATTAATTGCGCCTTAAATGTTGGTAGAGGAGAGTGATAGAGATCCTAATGTAGGTAGAGAAGCAAGGGAGTGACCCCCCTTCCCGTCTGCCTTGTCACTTCCACTTACTCAATAAATCACCTGCAGAAGGGTGTCTAAACCTAAAACTTTATCAATTATTCAAAAACTTGAGATATAAATCACATGCTTATGGATTTCCGGCAAAAAATATAAAATGATGTAAGGTGATGTATAACAAAATTATGTAAAAACTAATATAATCGAGAAGCTTATTAACCCTAACTATTAAAATTATTTATCTAAAGATTAGGAGTAAAATATTACTGGAAGGTTTGAAGATTTGTCGAAGTAAATTGATTTAGTTTGAGCTTTTAATATCTTTCGTCATTAAATACATCTGAATGGTGATAGATGTATAGAAACTGCTGATAAAATTTATTCTTACTGTCTATTAGTATTATGTGTAGTATTTTATTTATTTACACAATAATGGATATATAAATGGGAGGAGAGAAATGAGAGATGTGAAAGATGTATTAAAATACAAGAGTTTTCAGAAAACTAACCGCCTCAGTAGACCTATTAAACTTATGCTCTTGTTCTTAAAAACAAAAATGGTCCCGCTGAATAATTTTAATTAGTACAGAACTATCGCCTTCACAAATACACAGACAACTAAAAGCATTTACATTTGAAAGAATGTGCAGTAACGTTTACATATTCTAGCTGAAGGTTTATATTAAGCCACATTAATAGATTTTGAGATGTTCTGTCCTAATGTAAGTGTAGGCAACTCATGTATTGTGTTTTTACATTTGTGTTCCATCTATAAACACAAAATTATTTTAATTTTTTTAAGACTAACAAAAGGTGGTAACTATTTCATACTTTAGTAAATTTTATTTCCTCATTGTAAAATACCTTTAAAAAATTAAAATATTATTGGCTGTTGGTCATGAGAATATAATTTATATTTTCCTTCAATATAAATTGTTTTCTACGTAACTTACTCTGGACTGCAGCAAGTTGAAAACTTTACTTCAGAAACTATAAAGGGTTACTTCTTATATTACATTTTCTTGCCAGCACATAAAAACTTCAGTATCTAATTATGTACTTTTACAATCCAATTTGTAACTTCTGATCCAGAGAAATGGACACCATTAGGGCACAAAAACCATAAAATGGTTTTATTCAAAATATATCCCTGATTTATTGCCTTTTACTGTATGAAAGGCTCTGCCGATAAGGAATTTATTAACATAAGAGCAATATATATGTCAGGTCTAGTAATACCTTTCATAGTAAAACTTTATTACCTTAGTTTTATCACGTTACCTTACTTTAGGGCTTAATTTTTCGTATACCTTTACTTAGTATGAAACATATACAAATAAAGTTACAATAATATTTTATATTTGGATATAGTAGTGCATTTATGAATAATACAATTCTTAATTAGGACGGCTGTTTTAGGAGAATTACCCAAATGCCAACTGAAACTGTAACTTAATTTTAGTTTAAATTTTCGTTTATTTGAAACTCTCTCTCTGTATGAACAAATAATAAGCCGGTTGAATATTGAGTCAAGTTTAATAAACTTGACATCCCGCTTGTCATTTATTCAACCATTATTTCGACAGCTCAAATAAACATGATAGCAATCTTTTTCTCTATTTGTGTGTGTGTGTGTGTGTGTGTGTGTGTGTGTGTTTGTGTGTGTGTGTGTATGTTTGTGTGTGTGTGTGTGTGTTTGTGTGTGTGTGTGTGTGTTTGTGTGTGTGTGTGTGTGTGTGTGTGTGTTTGTGTGTGTGTGTGTGTGTGTGTGTGTGTGTGTAAGTGTCTCTGTATATGTGTCTGTGTCACTGTTGTCTGTGAGTTTACCTCTGTATGTCTGTCTCTCAAACATTCTCTCTCTCCCTCTATCTGTCGGTCAGTATCCCTTTCCTCTCCTTTTCTCAGTCTGGGTGTGTGTGTGTGTGTGTGTGTGTGTGTGTGTGTGTGTGTGTGTGTGTGTGTGTGTGTAAGTGTCTCTGTATATGTGTCTGTGTCACTGTTGTCTGTGAGTTTACCTCTGTATGTCTGTCTCTCAAACATTTTCCCTCTCCCTCTATCTGTCGGTCAGTATCCCTTTCCTCTCCTTTTCTCTGTCTGGGTGTGTGTGTGTGTGTGTGTGTGTGTGTGTGTGTGTGTGTAAGTGTCTCTGTATATGTGTCTGTGTCACTGTTGTCTGTGAGTTTACCTCTGTATGTCTGTCTCTCAAACATTCTCTCTCTCCCTCTATCTGTCGGTCAGTATCTCTTTCCTCTCCTTTTTTCTGTCTGGGTGTGTGTGTGTGTGTGTGTGTAAGTGTCTCTGTATATGTGTCTGTGTCACTGTTGTCTGTGAGTTTACCTCTGCATGTCTGTCTCTCAAACATTCTCTCTCTCCCTCTATCTCTCGGTCAGTATCTCTTTCCTCTCCTTTTTTCTGTCTGGGTGTGTGTGTGTGTGTGTGTGTGTGTGTAAGTGTCTCTGTATATGTGTGTGTGTCACTGTTGTCTGTGAGTTTACCTCTGTATGTCTGTCTCTCAAACATTCTCTCTCTCCCTCTATCTGTCGGTCAGTATCTCTTTCCTCTCCTTTTCTCAGTCTGGGTGTGTGTGTGTGTGTGTGTGTGTGTGTGTGTGTGTGTAAGTGTCTCTGTATATGTGTCTGTGTCACTGTTGTCTGTGAGTTTACCTCTGTATGTCTGTCTCTCAAACATTCTCTCTCTCCCTCTGTCTGTCGGTCAGTATCTCTTTCCTCTCCTTTTCTCTGTCTGTCTGTGTGTGTGTGTGTGTGTGTGTGTGTGTGTGTGTGTGTGTAAGTGTCTCTGTATATGTGTCTGTGTCACTGTTGTCTGTGAGTTTACCTCTGTATGTCTGTCTCTCAAACATTCTCTCTCTCCCTCTGTCTGTCGGTCAGTATCTCTTTCCTCTCCTTTTCTCTGTCTGGGTGTGTGAGTGAATTTGCCTATATGTTTGTTTGTTTGTGTGTCCAATAAAATATACTAATGGTTGCTACTCATGGTGTTATTCAGTAATTAAATATAATCTTCAAAACATTCACTCATAACATTTTAAAAATAATCAGAAGTTTTTTATAATCTGCTTCTACTCATTTCTGTATAACATTTCTATATTACAAAAATAACAAATTTATACAATATTTTAATAACATATCCTATGTATATAAAGGAGATCAAATTTAAACAATTTTAAATATTCCCTATAGTAGTGTCAATATATTTTTACTACACTTTTCTTATTTAAAAAAAAGAGTAATACAAGGAAACTATAATAAATAATTTTAATAATGTTAAACTTGATTAAATTAAAGTAATTTAATACTATGAAGTTATGTA
Organism: Prosapia bicincta; assembly: GCA_036971475.1. Taxonomy (NCBI): domain Eukaryota; kingdom Metazoa; phylum Arthropoda; class Insecta; order Hemiptera; family Cercopidae; genus Prosapia; species Prosapia bicincta. The sequence goes on along the minus strand of JBAIZL010000007.1, from coordinate 48,984,425 downwards.
TAATGTTTTATGAAATAAGGATGTTTATTTTATTATTACTTTATCGTAGCTTATGAATGAAAACACCATGAGTATAAGAGAAATTTATTATAACTTGCTTCAAAAATAATACAGAATATTATCAAGTTTTGATAAAAGATAATTGAAATTCAACTTTACTTCAAGTTATATAACTGCTTTAAATATAACCCTAATTTATAATCTTACATGCAAAGAAGAGAAGAGAGCTTATTATTATGGGAGTGAGGGGATCGTAACCATGGCAACCACCAACTAACAGATGCAATATTGATAATTAGAGGATCTTCTGTTTCCACGTAACCTTTAGCGTTGTTAGTTACATCCTTAGAAGTTTCAGCACCACAGGGCGTTTTATTGTTTAAACTCATTATATCAAGTTCAAATAATTCACAATTAAATGTAAAATGAAACCGTTTTGAAACCTTAAATTTTCCTGATGCCTAAATTTATGATTAAATTATTTTGGTGTAAAACCGAGACTTATTATACGAGAAGAATCTTATTATATTTGAACAACAATACATGTTTTTAAGTAATATATTATTATTATTTATATTATGTGAAATAAACATAATTATTAAATGATTTATTTTTAAAACAAAATTGTTTTAAAATACTTTTTAAATAACTTTAAATTTTGCAATTATAATTCAAATGTTTCAAGTACCCTACAAATATAAATCTATGTTACAGCCTACCTAATACGTTTTACTTTAAATCTATTTGACTGAAGATTTTCTATTATACTTTACCAAATTTGAAACACTATCAGCATCCATATTTTCTTGAGTTACTAGTTTTACACTAAAACACTTTAACATATATTGATATTTCACGCTTACCTAAAGTAGCACTCACTTTTTTTTTTATTGAGGACGCCCGTTTCAGAACATGTATCCCATTGCTAATTCAGACCGTAAGATAGTTTGCAAGTTAGTTTGTATATGCCAAAGGAGTTTTTATTTTAACGTGATAGAACCAAAGAGTATGAAATATAGAAACATATTAGGCTACACCCAACACACATACCCATTACCCAATTACTCACATACACGTTTAAAGGTAAAGCAAAAAGATAGGGCATGATTATATATATATATATATATATATATATATATATATCGCAATATGTATTCTTGTGTATTACTAAAGAGCTAAGTCAAAATACAAATACAAGAATTATAATTGAATTTACAATTCAAAGCTTTTCGTTGGCAATCAGTACCAACATCATCAGCAATATTAAACAATTAAAATTAACATATGTGCCAAAATTAATATATGCACATATGTTAATTTTAATTGTTTATTATTCCTGATGATGTTGGTACTGTTAGCCAACGAAAAGCTTTGAATTGTAAATTCAATTATAATTCTTGTATTTGTATTTTGACTTAGTTCTTTATTAATACACATGAATACATATTGCGATATATATATATATATATATATATATATATATATATATATATATATATATATATATATATATATATATATATATATAATATTTATAATAGCTGTATAGGGTATGCAGCATTCATCTATATAAATTAATGAATTATAACGATTTTCTTATGTTCTGTCTTATATCTCTCAAAATTGTTATATTTTATTTATTTAATCTTCATAAGAAAATACAAAATATTTCATTACTTGATTAAAGTAATGAGAGGCTTGCCAAACTGGTGGAAATATGGAAAACATTTCTTTCAAGATAGCATGTGTTACGTGTTTATTATGATTGACAATAGAGTGTCATCGCTGGCACCATGCTGACAGGCTGGTTGCTATGGCAACCAGACATCTACAAATGTATAGGTCAAAGTATGTCTCTTTCTGTGTTTCTACTTGAAACGTTTTTGTAATTGTTGCAATACTTACTGGTTTATACTTGCGTGCAGTCTTAGTGAATCTTGATGTAGACACACACACCACATACACACACACACACACACACACACACACCCACACACACGCACGCGCGCACACATACACACACACACACACACACACACGCGCACACACACACGCACACACACACACACACACACACACACACACACACCACACACACACAACACACACACACACACACACATACATGCACGTACACACACACACACACACACATCACACATACACACACACACACACACACACACACACAGGCTCGCACAAATGTATGTTATACTATGTCTTATATGGAGACTTGAAAATAGTAGTCTAAATGGAAAAATTTGTCTTCGTGTCATGTGGAATTCCCAAAAATGTGTAAAATACTAAATTCAAAAATCTTTAAATTTTAACAGAGAATAGCCACAAGTTATACCGTCTTTCAGTTTTCCAGACAATGCCGTTAATACGGCAATAAATCACGTTTAGACGGCATGTAACAAAGTAAAGTTAATTAAACCTAGTCACAGCTAACAATTACACCTTTAATATGGATATGGCAAGCTAAGCGAATAAATAATAGCATTGTACAACATTGGAAAATAAATGTTTCAAGGACAATCACAGTTCAGAACAAAGTTTGAAATCATGCATTTGCATCCAGCATTTCCGTACATTCACTTGTAATTGTAGACAGCTTTATTAGACAATGCAGTGAAGTGCCATGAGAATTTCTTTAGTTTTTATTTTAAATACATTTTCTTGGTTGAAAAGACACTGATACATGTGAACGCTTCCACGCATTGTTGTAATTATCAGACGGAAATATTGTAACAAGATATATTTTCTGGTAACAATTTTAAATTACTGGTACCTTTCCAAATTGAAAAATAACAGTTTAGACTTTCGTACAGAACAAACTTTCGTTCCTCACAGAACCATCTAAGATTCGCCAAAAAATAAACCCGTATTCCTTACAAAACAGCCTGTCGTTCCTCACAGAGAATAACCTGGCACTCCGCACAGAATAACGGCGTGCCACGCAGGAAAACATGGCATGTCATACAGAAAAAAACCTGGTGTGCTGCAAATAATAACCTGGAAGGTCACCTTTCGTTCCGCACAGAACAACCTCGCGCTCCATACAGAGCCACTTGGCGTTCCCCACAGGATAAACTCGCACTACGTACAGAACGTCCTTTTGTTCCGTACAAAACCACTTGGTGTGTCGCACAGAAGCACCTCGCGCTCCATTGAGAACCACTTGGCGTTCCACAGAGAATAACCTGGCACAGAATAATGGAGTACCGCACAGGAAAACCTGGCATGTCGTACGGAAAAACCTGGTGTACTGCAAATAATAACCTAGAAGATCACCAAAAATAACCTTTCGTTCCGCACAGAACAACTTCGCGCTCCATACAGAACCACCTGATGTTCCGCACAGGATAAACTCACACTCCGTACAAAACGTCCTTTCGTTCCGTACAAAAACAACTGGTGTGCCACCCAGAACAACCTGGGGTATCATATAGAATACCCTGGCGGGCAGCAACGAACAACCTCGTGCTTATTACAGTACATCCTGGCATTCCTTACACAAAAACATTGCATACTGTACACAATAGCATTGCGTTCAGTATAACACATCCTGGCGCTCCATACAGGATAACATAGCGTACGTCACAGAACAACCTGGCGTTCCGCACAGAATAACCTAGCGGAGCTCACAAAATACCCTGTGATTCCAAGTAGTACAACCTGCCCTTCCGACCAAAAAATATTGATGTATTGGACAGAATTATCTAATGCTGCCTGCAGAATAACTTTGTGTTCCGCACAGGCAAACCTCTCGTTCCGTACGGAACAACCTGGCAAACCTCACAGAACAACTTGGGGGTTCCAAACACAACAGCCTACATTCCGCACATAGAAGCCTTGCGTTCCACATTGAACATCTTGACCCTCCGTACAACACCTTGCTTTCCGCACAGGTAAACCTCTCGTTCCGTACGGAACAACCTGGCAAACCTCACAGAACAACTTGGGGGTTCCAAACACAACAGCCTACATTCCGCACATAGAAGCCTTGCGTTCCACATTGATCATCTTGACCCTCCGTACAACACCTTGCTTTCCGCACAGGTAAACCTCTCGTTCCGTACGGAACAACCTGGCAAATCTCACAGAACAACTTGGGGGTTCCAAACACAACAGCCTACATTCCGCACATAGAAGCCTTGCGTTCCACATTGAACATCTTGACCCTCCGTACAACAACTTGCTTTCCGCACAGGTAAACCTCTCGTTCCGTACGGAACAACCTGGCAAACCTCACAGAACAACTGGGGGTTCCAAACACAACAGCCTACATTCTGCACATAGAAGCCTTGCGTTCCACATTGAACATCTTGACCCTCCGTACAACACCTTGCTTTCCGCACAGGTAAACCTCTCGTTCCGTACAGAAGAGCCTGGATGCCACCACAAAACAAACTGGCGTTCTTACAGAACATCCTGGCAAACCTCACAGAACAACCTGGCGTCCCAAACAGGCCTTAAAGTCCGCATAGAAAAACCTTGCACTCTGTACACAAAAACCTGGCGTTCCGCACTGAACATCTTTGCCCTCCGTACAACGCCTTACTTTCTGCACAGATAAACCTCGGGGGTTATACAGAAAAAACCCACTATTCCGTTCAGAACAACATCGTGTCGCATACAGAAATAGTCTAGCTGAGGTTTTCACTTTTCTTAACGTTTCCTAGAACTTTCCTTGCGAATCAGCTAGAAAACCTCTCTGTAAAGTTCTCCGCCAATATTGGAGGGGACGTATTACTGTCTGTAGCTTGTACATTGTACGTATGATGTAATCTTTCTTTTGACCACTCGACTACCTAGAATGGTTAGGACGTGTCTTATCGCTTGCAACCTCCCTCAGCTGTTTCGTTAATAAATCATGTACTTGTAATCCCACTAAGTATATTAATTTCGTCATTCTAGACGGAACTTTTAAAATATTATAGAATGTTTAAAAAGAATGTGAAAATACAAGAAATACAATACCAAACACGAGATAAATTGTTGAAACAAAAATCATTATATGTGTGTCCATATTCTAAACATTCGTTAGAAAATTAAAAATTATGTCTAAGGTAAGAAGGTTTATTTATTTTTAGTGGTGATGCTAGTAAATGGCTCACTGGGGAAATGGCTCCAAGCGCTTGTGATCGATAGTTCTTGTCCCGGTAGCGAACCCAGGTAGCCGGACTGTCATAGGACAGATTAATTTATACACACAGTAAATTCATTTTATACTCCATTTGGGTCCCTTACGTCTTTGTCTGACTGACTATTAAGAGCTGGACTCTGGATTGTATAAAACTCTATGGAAGCGCCATAAAAACATTAGTGCTTTGGGGAAAATACAAAATCAAGGAAACATACCACTTAAAAGTCACACGGAATAAAGAACTGTTTCCATTCAGTTTTAACTAAATCACCAGCATATTGTTCACATATCTAGAGACGAAAATAAAAAAAACCCTCAGCCGAAATGTAACGCTTTAACACAAACCTTATCGTAAGCATTCTGAAAACAAAACTGATTCATCTAAATAAAAGTTAACTTATTAACTTTGATCTTTAAGTTTGTTTAATATCATTTAATGTAAACTCATTAATGAAGAATGTGACTCTAAAAATAACTCTGTTGTCGCCCAATTTTATTTTATTCAAGTGAAATATTTGACCTGTTTTTGTGCTTGTAAAAGTAGTTTTAGACATTTTGTTTTTGTAATTCTTAAAAAAAAGAAAGGCGACTATAATTATTGAATTAAATTGACACCAAGGCGGATTTGATTAATTCCTCCGTTCCTGCTGAAGGACGAGGGTTCAACGTTGTAATCACAACAAATAGGATTTCCAATTATCTTATAACTAAGGGCATCTCAGTTAGATGAACGATGAACTACAGTCCTAATTTCACTTTATTAATGCGTACTAACCATCCTAAATATATATATATATATATATATATATATATATAAGTTACGTTTTATATTAAGCAAGAAAGGTTTTTAAAAATGATTTTTATTTTTAACAAACCTTTGAATTTAATAAACAATTAATTTAGAAAACTGTTACATAAATTTTTACTTAATAAAAACAATACAATTGATATGCACTCAATCGGAGTGGAAAACGTCTGTGCGATACAGAGGCGACTTACACACTGCCGGGGCTCTGTTCTCACACCTATATAATACTAAAGCTGCGTAAGCAGGAATTTTCCTAGCACGCATTTAATTATGAAATGTTCACACAAAATGTTTATATAACTCCTCCATCCCTAAAGAAAACTTCGGGGGTTGGCGAAGTTTCGGCGTTGGTTGAAGTCTTCTTCTTCTTCCTGATGAGGGCGAAGTATATAAGCTGCTGAATAGGCCTCCGTAAAGGGCAATTTTCGGCATGGGTTGAAGTCCTCTTCACTGGAGAAAGTCACCAGGCAAAGGTTGATTTCCAAGATCCAGTTAAATGGGTTGTCTGCGATTTCCAACGCAGTATCTTCGTAGTTTGTAGGCGTTATTGTTTTTGATGATGGGCATTTTACAGTCTAATTTTCTGTTCATTATAATTCAACTGAGCAAAAGTATTTGGAATCGATTAATACAATTTATAATGAGTCTTTTCTATCATAGGATAGATACAAAATGTTTATAACATATACAATTGTTATCAGAATCTAATTTTTGTTCTACTAAATTTACATTGATTACAATAAAAGTTTTATATAATTTTTCATAATTTTTACCATCATTTACATTCAACTTGCCTGTTATAGATTTGATAAGGATTCTAGTCAGTTTATAAGAATTCTTTTTTGTTTTGTTATCTCTTTAAGAGTATAGTTTCTAATTTTCTTCAATTACATTTCTTTTTGTGATTAACATATTTCAAATAATTAACAATATTTATTACCATAATTAGTTACATATCATTTAATAAATTACAACAGCTTGTAACACATACAATTAATAAAACAATGTTGTTTAAAGGTTTAATAAAGTTTCTTGCATAGAATTAATGGACAAAGGTATGGTTGGGATTTTAATTTGATTGTGTGGAATATGAACAAGAAGGATTTTGGTCATTAATTACATTTTTTATCTTCTTAGGCCTTTTAATTTTCGACAAATGTATTTTGTCTTTTGTGTTATGATGTCTAGGCTTTATTTTTCCAGTTTTTCTTTCTTTATCTATCGAAGCTATTTCTTCCTTGCTGTATCTGTTTTTCGTTTTGCTTTGCTTCTGAACTGACTTTATATAAACTTCAGATGGTATTTCTGGAAGTGGTTCTTTGTTTACATTCCTTTTTTCTAAAACTTTTTCTTTAATTCTTTGATTGCTATCCCTAATGTTTTCGTAAAGTATTTTTGTTTTTTCCTTATGGTTTAAAACGTAGTCATTTACAATTTGTTTTTCTAAATCTATATCTAATAAAGAGTTTGAATTTATGTGTCCAAATAAGACTTCGCACGGCGTTAATTTTGTGACTGAATGAATGCTATTGTTATAGGCAATTATAGCATATTTTACTTTCTTAATTATACTGTCTTTTTTAAATTCGATTTGATTATTTAACAGCCTTATGTGTTCTATTAAGGTGGAATGAAATCTTTCACATAATCCGTTTGATTGGGGGTTTTGTGTACTGATAAAATGGATTTTGATTTTATGCAGGTCTAATATCTCCTTCACAATCCTGTTATTAAACTCCGTTCCATTGTCTGAGATAATAACTGTTGGTAAGCAGAACTGCGCAAAGTAATCTAATAGCTTGTCTGCAATCTCTGTAGCTTGAGAGCTTCCCAAGCGATAAGCTTGAGCATACTTTGTGAAACTGTCGACAATGCTGATAAACGCATTCTTTTCTAAAGAGATAGTGTCGATGTGAATTATCTGGAAAGGCCTTGAAGCTGTAGGCGTCAAGTTCATCTCTAATTGTAAGGGCATTCTGTCATATTTGGTTCTTTGACATATGTCACACTGATTTATGAAATTTTGGATTAGTGATTTTAAATTAGGCCAATAATATCTTCGCTTAATTTGTTCGTATGTTTCTTGTATCCCTCGGTGATTGGTTTTGCTGACATGATAATTACTTATCGTTTCTAAGGTATCTTCTTCCGAAGTTAGGTCTAAGAGTTTGTTATTGCACTTAACCAAATTTAGTTCAGTTTGTTTGAAATTTTTGGCTACGCATGATGCAAATTTCTCGTAAAAATCGTCTTCAAAATATAGATTATATTTTATTTTGGGTACCAAATATGATTTTACAAAGTTAACTATGTCTTCTTTAAAGTTATTTTCTGATATTTCGACCATTAAACGAATTTTTGAAGTTCCGAATAGTTTTATAATTTTTACTTTCTTTGGTTCGTATTTTACTAGTGACAAAAATATTTGATTTCTCCCAAAGTTTACAGGTTCGTCGGAAATTGGTATTTCAATTTGGGTGTTCCCTTCGAAGTTGGAATGCACGGTTTGACTGTCACTTTCTTGATCGTACTCTAAGTTGGCATTATCTGTTGCGTCGAGTTGTACGACCATAGACTCGTTATCTTCATCTAATTCCGGGAAGAAACGTTGGATTAATCCAGCTGGAGATAAATCAAGGTCTGGTTCTACAGTGTGTTGGGTGTTTGTTGACCTTTTATTAGTAATGTTCAATTGTATTCTAGACAAGGCATCGGCGTTTTGGTTTAATTTGCCCTTTTTGTATCTTATGTCATAATCATATTCCTCTAATTTTAATCTCCATCTTAAAAGCTTGGAATTTGGTTCTTTAACTGAAAATAACCATTGTAAAGGTTTATGGTCTGTATAAATTTTAAACTTTCTTCCAAATAAATAAGGCCTAAAGTGTTTAGTGGCCCATACGATTGCTAGTAATTCCTTTTCAATCGCGGAGTAATTAGTTTCGCTGTCATTTAAAGTTCTGCTGGCATACGCTATAGGAAGGTCCTTCCCATTATTGTCCTGGCTCAAAATTGCTCCTAGTGCAAAATTACTAGCGTCTGTTGTTAGAGTAAACTCCTTTTCAAAATCTGGGTATTGCAGAAGGGGCTCATTAGTCAGTATATTTTTACATGTTTCAAAACATTCAATGAAGTCTGGATTTTCTATATTTATTTTTGCATTTTTCTTTAAACAGTTAGTAAACGGTTTTGTTATCTTGGCGAAGTTTTTAATAAATTTTCGATAATAGCCTATTAGTCCTAAAAATCCTTTAATTTGTTTGGTGGTTTTGGGTATTGGATAGTTTTTGATTGCCAAAATCTTTGCTGGGTTAGGTTTTACGCCTTCCGGTGTAACAACATGCCCTAGATACGCTACTTCTTTTCTTAAAAATTCTGTTTTATCCAGCTGTACTTTAAAGTTGGCTTTGCGTAATCTGTCGAATACTTCTTTAAGTCTTTGTATATGTTCTTGGAGGCTAGTGGAGTAAATTATAATATCGTCTAAATAAACTAAACATGTTTCATTTTGGATTCCTCTCAGAATGTTATTCATAATTCTTTGAAATGTAGGGGGGCTATTCTTTAGTCCAAAAGGCATTCTTAAAAATTCATAGTGTCCCGTTTCTGTTGAAAACGCTGTTTTTTCTATGCTATTTTTATCCATTTCTACTTGGTGAAATCCTGAGGCTAAATCTAAAGTTGTAAAATACTGAGATCGTCCTAATTTATCTAATATGTCGGTAATGTTTGGCAAGGGAAATTTATCGTCAATTGTTTTCTTGTTTAATCCTCTAAAATCTATTACTAATCGAAATTTTCTTTTGCCAGAAGCGTCTTGTTTTTTGGGTACAATCCAGACAGGAGAGTTCCATGGAGAATTTGAAGGTCTAATAATTCCTTGTTCAAGCATGTCCTCAGTTTGTTTATTAATTTCGTTCTTGTAAATCTCTGGATATCTATAATTTCTGGAGTATACGGGAATTTCATCAGTAGTCCTAATAACATGTTTTATTTGGTTGGTAAAAGTTAAATCGTTTCCCTCAATATGGAATAAATCTGCATAATCTTTTATTAAACTTGTTATAGCGGATTTTTCTTCCGAGTTCATATGTTCCATTCTAAATTTTGATAAATCTAAATTTTTTCTTCTCGAATTTTTTTGTTTATAATCTAATAAATTGAAATTAGCGTTCATTTGCATTGCATCAGGTCTGAAAATATTATATTCCTCTAAAGATTTTACTTCTAATGGTTTACTTATTGTTAATTTTACATTTTCTTCCGTATTGTTTATAATAGGGCAATAGGCTTCACCCTTATGCACTGAAACTATACACTGCGGAATTTCTAATCCGTTCACTTGTTTGTGTGGTAAAATACCTTCTCCATTATGAATATTTTGTATTTTTAATTTAACTGTTTGGCTAGTGCGGGCTTGTATAACATAACTAAATTGTTCCTGCTTTATTGACGTGCTGTCTGTTTTATTACAACTTCCTTTTTCAGTGTTAAAATATTGAATAGGGATTTCCTCATCACAAAGTATTAATTTATTATTTATAAAGTCTAAGCTTATTCCTAAATCCTTTATATTGTCTAGCCCTAGTAATAGGTCAAAATTCTGATGAAAGTCAAATAAATAAAATTTAATTGCTTTTTTAGACAACAGAGGTATGGTGCAACAAAAATTTTCTTTTGAAGTGCCGTGTGCGGTGATTACTTCAAACGGCTCTTTTTTAATGCTTGTTTTAAAATTTTTCCAGCCTAAAGATTTTCGCATAAATGATCTAGTACTGCCTGTGTCAATTAATATTCTAGATTTGGTGTTTGTGTCGTATATAAATGGTAGCTCGTTATTTTCGCTTTGTAGATTCATTATTGAAAATCGATTCCGAGGCTTGTATGTCCTAAAAAATCGTCCTGATCGATTTTAGCGGTCTCTTCTTCGTAGTTGTCGGTTAAATTTTGGGATTCTTCGAAGTACTCTTCTTTCCCGAGATCTTCTTCAAAAGCGAATGATTCTTGTCCATTAGTCTGGTACATAGTGTAATCGTCTTTTTCGGCTCCTTGTCCGGTCATTTGATACAAATTCGTTTGTCTAGAAGGCCTATCTGTCTGTCTGGTGGAAATACTCATAGGGGTAGGTTGATAACCCGTATTTCGCTGAGGATACTGAGGTTTAGTAGTGTTGTTGTTTGGTTGTCCCCTTTGAGGCTGACCATGATTAGCAAAAGTTGGTGGTCTATAGGAAGGATTTGGGTGTTGATAAAGTTGTTTAGGTATTTGGTGGTATTTAAATTCAGTATGTATTGGTCTTCTTACGTTATGAGTTTGGCTTTTCTGAAAGACTGGTTGTTTGCTTGGCTGAGTAAACATTTTATTATTTTTAAATTGGAAGTCGTTTGTGAGCATATTAAGTGCTTCACTAAGAGTGTTAGGGTTCTTGGTACGCATTAGTGACCCGATGGGTTCATGCAAACCCCTAAGGAGAACTCTTAAAGCTAGTTTCTGAACGTATTCTATTAAAATGTCTTTAGCCATCTGCCTTTGAGGCTCTTTATTCATAAAAAATGAAATTTGTAAATTTAGTAACTTTTGAATTTTCTCATAGAATTGAAATGGTGATTCGTTACTTTCTTGTTTTAATTCTGACATCTCTAAGTTTAATGTGAAACAATCCCTTTTGTCTGAATAACTAATTAATAATACTTTTCTAGTTTCGTGCCAATTGTAAGAGTTAGAGTTTACAACCATTTCCAGTGCTTGGCCTTTTAATTTAGAAAGAATAGAGGAGAACAGATACTCATTTTGAAAATCCTCTGGATTTTCGCTTACATAAAACTTATTCACTATCTTATCACATATCGAGATAAATCTGTGGAGCATAGTGGGCTCTCCACTATACTCGGGTATCATGTCAAGATACTCCTTTTTTAATGTTGGCGTTGCCATTATTTAATATTATTTTTCAAAATAATAAAAATTAAAAATCAATTATATAAAATTAAAAAGTATTTACTCTACTTTTTCTTAATTCTATATCTTAAGATCTACTTACAAGTTGATCCAAAATACTTTGCTCATTTGAACAACTTTCACTTTTCACTTACACGATATTCGCGCGTGTTCTTAATAGATATGCGCTCTATTAAGTGGTTGTAGATATTCACTCTACTTAAGGTTTCCTCAATTAACGGTTAAAACCGATGGACGTTATATTCACTAACTTCCTTGAGGTGTCCTACCGACTGCGCCAGTTACGTTTTATATTAAGCAAGAAAGGTTTTTAAAAATGATTTTTATTTTTAACAAACCTTTGAATTTAATAAACAATTAATTTAGAAAACTGTTACATAAATTTTTACTTAATAAAAACAATACAATTGATATGCACTCAATCGGAGTGGAAAACGTCTGTGCGATACAGAGGCGACTTACACACTGCCGGGGCTCTGTTCTCACACCTATATAATACTAAAGCTGCGTAAGCAGGAATTTTCCTAGCACGCATTTAATTATGAAATGTTCACACAAAATGTTTATATAACTTATATATATAAATTTTCAACTACATTTCCTTATTATTAACTACATTCCATTACAAACAGACTGTAAAATATTATTATGTACACTCAATTAAATACATTTTTCACTGTCACCCAGTCCCCCTGAATACCCCATACTAATTCTTTTCAAGCTGTATTGTGAAAAGATTCACTTCTAAAGTAAGTGTGAGTGTTGAACATGGGAATCAAAAATCAAAAAAAATCTCTTCTTAAGCCATAAACTATTAAAAATGATGACTGCCTGCTTGCACTACTAAAGTAATAAGCTCTATTACAACAATATTTTAATTAATTCCCCAACTGTAGATACTATGTAAACCTCTTCTAAATACAAGAGACAGTCTTTTTATTTTTTTTAATTAACTTGGGAGCGGGTTTAAACTGCCCGAAGCACCGCTACCTTAGGTATATTGTACTTACCTCCCTGATCTAGTCAAAGAGCCCCTTCCCTCTTACCAGGTTTAGAAGTTTCCTGACTAGTGTTTTACCTTCAGCCTCCTCTTCCAGAGCTGTGCTATCACCAAAGAGGTTGAAGCGCCTCTCGGCAAGTGCTTCACATCTATGAATGATGTGTGTGGCGGTCTCCAGTTCTTGCCCGCATAATCTGTACACTGGTTCATCTTTGAAGATACCCGTATTATGCAGATGTTTCCTTAGTCCACAGTGTCCCGTCAATAGACCTGTGGCTATCCTCAATTTCTGCCTAGACAGATAGATGAGACTCTTCTGCAGCCCCAAGGAAGGTTTCCTAAGGGTTAGCTTACTGTGTCTTATTCCTTCAGCCCTGACCCAGTGCTCACAGTGTCTTTCAGCCATCCACCTTCGCACTGCAATCTTGACCATGGATTTGGAAATACCTACCGCCGGCTCCGGTCCAATTAGGGGAGTTGAAGAACCCTCTCTGGCCAGTGCATCTGCGGCTTCATTTCCAAATATTCCCCTAAGCCCTGGCACCCAACCTATCTTGATTGAACCTTGCAAGGGCTTCTAGGTTATTTAGGCCCCTAACTATGGCCGAGGTGACCACATGTCCGTTTAGTGCCTTAACTGCTGCCTGACTGTCAGAGAAAATAGCAATCCGAGTCCTGTGTATTCCCCTTCTGGCTATCTCTCCCAGACAGGCATTTATGGCATATATTTCGACCTGAAAGACAGAGGTATGCCTCCCCAAGGAAAAACTAGTTTTACCCTTGGGTTTTTACAATACACCCCCGCTCCAGTGCCGAAGTCCATCTTTGACCACGCACTCGATACTCATATGTCCCGAAACATCTGTGAGATTAGCCCTGTTGTTCGAGTATGCAATCTCCATGCTGGGGTTTGGTGCTCGTGGGTGATTGCTTCCCACCTGTTGCACCTCACCCCTCACAACATCCAAGCCCTGGACGTTAACATGCTCGGCTCGATTTTGGCCTCCCCTGCGTTGTGTGCTCTGGCCCTTCGGCTGCTCTCGCCTGATCTCTTCGGAGCCGCCTTCTGGCCGCTCCACTCATACGCTTTCTCCGTAGAGAAAGCGTGCTCAACTCTACAACCATTTCACTGGTTTCTGCAGTCGGCAGCTTGGTAGCCGCCCCCACACCCCAGTGGTGGTTGCCGTTGACACATCTGCTACAGACTCACGGTTTGCCGTCTCATTGGCTCCCGCTGTCTGTGCAGACTCAACATCAATTTGTGTACTTACTTGGTCCATTAGCTTCCCACGAGTATGGGGGAAAGAACGGTTAACCGGAGCAGACCCCTCACTGCCCTGGCAAGACAACATACAATGAGGTTTTGTCTGGTTCTTCAAGGGGATCGTGTGCTACTACATTTTATACCCTGCAGCCATTCATCCATCGGCACGATGCCTTCCACCTTGGATTGGGTATTCAGTCACTGACCTTGAAGCACACCCCCAAGTTCAGGACATTATCAACTGTTGCTCATGGAGCGAACAGCTTGCTTTACTCTCTTACAACTGTGTCGTTAGGGTAGTTTCCCGCCCATACTTCACAGCCGCATTGCCCTTGGTTCACCAGGGAGGTGAGAGTAGCATTGTGAGGATTTAATTCCCAACTACCCTAGTCCCCAGTCAGAGCAGTTATTTCTACCACACCCAACCGGTTGATTGACGAGGAGTGATAATTCCTCACATTTGAACCATTGCCTTGGTTCGGGCCTGCTTATTCAGAAACCTTCCGGAATCCTTATTCACAAGTAACCTATATATCTGTAGGCCGTTCCACTATCCGCCACCCGTGGACCCGCCCAGTTGCTAAGGCAAGATATCTGGGAAGAGACAGTCTTAGACCCACTGTACAAATGTGGCTGAGCTACGTATTAAATTATCTTTACAAGGTCAATTTGTTTGTTCTGTTAGGAACTCAATAATAACGCTAGCTTACTGCTAAGTTTTTTAAGTAATTCACTTTATTTTAAGATAAAACTTTATATTCTTGATAAGCTAGAGATTATACAAGCCAAAAAATTCTGTTATTTTTCTGCTAATTAGAAAATATACATAACCTTCTAAATAATACAATCAAATATCAGCTGTTAATATCTTAACCTATACATAGAAATATATAACAATTTTCAACTACATTTACTTACAACCATACTTTATAAGAATATTACGTAGACCCTATTAAGTACATTTTTCACTGTCTCTGAGTCCCCAGGGATATCACGTAATGATTCTTTTCAAGCTGTATTGTGAAGAGATTCACTTCCATGGTAAGTGAACACGAGGATCCAAAATGAACGATTTCACTCTTCTTAAACCCTAAATAATTTAACATGATAATTGCCAGCTTGAACTACAAAGCTATAATCTCGATTACAACAATTTTTAAATCAATTCCGAGACTATAGATACAAACACCCTTTCTTGATACAAGGGGCAGTCTTGGAACCACTGTACAAATGTGGCTGAGCTACGTATTAAATTACCTTTACAAAGTTAATTTTTGTGTTCTCTGACGATTTAAAAAACTTGGTTTTCTACTTAGTGGGTTCAGTTAGTAACTTTATTTTTAGATATTATTTTATATTATTCAAAATTTTAAAATATTTTAACGATATCCAGCGTCTGTCACCTCTACATTGGCTGTGAGTAGGGACGCAAGAACGAGGCTTTCAAGTAATTGGACTGGAGGTAGAAGGGGTTTCTGCAAGGCACGATATTTTTTGTGTAGGAAGCTAGAAAGTGCTTTCATTCTGGGGGACTACGTTTATTTAAACATCAAGCGGAACTGGGTAACTGAATCTTGCTCTCTTTTATTAAATTTAATTTAAAAAGTTTTGCTTTCTTTTAACTATATCTTTTCTATATATCATTGCTAAGGCCACGCCAACATTGCTAAGGCCACGCCAACACTATTTATAAGTTTATATATTTTTTCATTTCCTTCTCAAATGGTTGCCACTTGTAATAGTAGGATTTATAATTATAGATAAAACAACTGGTTACTAAGGAATTATTTTCAATTGTCTTTCGTTTAGCCTCTTCCCAGTCTCTTTAATATGTTTACCACAGTTTTTACAAATATTTAAACAATATTGTTAGTTTTATTTACAATTACTTTATATTTTTATTATTTCATATATTCCTTTACAATTCCTTAAAGTTAAGTAATTTAAAAATCATAGCTAATTATTTATTCCAGCGTAGTTTATAATTTCCGTATTAAAAAAAGAAACTATTGCGTCATAAAAAATCTGAGGAGCGTGTAAACCCCGTCTTGAACCCTACAGAAAACAAGTCAACCTTTGGTAGGCAACCACCTAATCTATAGTGACTTAAAAGACAGAAATCAACAGTTGCATTTAAATGTGAAGATACTTTTCCTACAAACCAAAATCGAAAGTCTGTAGACAGGCTTAATAGTTTTTATTTCTTTTCGTAAGCATTTAGCTTATTTAACTCTTACATTTTATGTGGATTCGCAAACAGAGGTTGTACCTTGAAATTCGTTAAAAATAAACAGTATTTTAAAATTTAATTTGAAAAACAAATTCAAGTTAGAACCGTTAATTTTCAAGATTTAGAAAATATTGTAAAATGCCTAATTTTACAAGAATTTGGTTTTTTTAGAAATTATATTATTAACTAAAGTGAAATAACTTAATGTTACTTGAAGGTTTTCACTTTCTCTTACTAAACTTGCGATATTAAACTATTTAAGAAAAATAATAAAATGATTTATTTAACATTTTTATTTTTAAAATTATATATTATTCTCAACTATTGTGCTGTTCATGTATATTAAAAGTCTTTTTAAAAATTACTTTAAACCAAAAATTTTGTTTTAAATACAAAACACTTCAAATTATTCTTCGATAAATTCATCGATAAATCAAATTTGTTGATTTCCTAATTTAGAGGACGTAAAAGTAAAACAATGTGACGGAGGTTTAACTCCGCTCGGTAACTTCAAAGGAAAAGAGACCCACGCATAATTTTCATTCAGTATATAATTTTGTATTCTTGAATGCACAAAGGCGGACTTTTGCAACAGTATGTAAGCAAAGTTTTGCATAAAGAGAAATTGACAAAACCCAAGTTTATTTTTTCATAGGCAATCAAGTGTTTGACACTAAATGCAATATACCTAATGTATTTTTGAGTAAACATATAAATTAATTTTGTAAAGTTTGTTAAAATATTAGTTTATAAGACTTTAGCTGTACACGTGGTTTTATATAATATATGATTATTTTATAAATATAACTATTCGCTTTATATGTATAGCCTATCATTAATAAAATCCTAACCTAAACTTCATTTTTACATATTTTTTTATAGAAGCACCATTCGTGTCTCCTCTACAGGTTATTTCTAATTTACATAGATAATGCACTCTGCATTTAAACCTACATTTCATGTGAGGAACCTTCGTGACTAGCTGGTACAGACCATAAATATTCCGCGAGTTTAATCATGTCATCATCCCACCCTAGGTTTTTTATTTTTGGTTTGTGAGGTCCTTGCATGCTGTTGAGTATAATAGGTTTCTGCCATGCATAGCATTGTCATGTTCTGCCTGTTGCCGCTTTTAGAGGAATCTCAGACAGTCAAACAGGAAGAAATGGCACAGCCTTGAGAATCGTGCAAAGTATGAACACGATAGATTTATGTGCAGCGTAGGAGAAACGTAGAGTATCATAGGTTTCTGCCATGCATAGCATTGTCACGTTCTTCCTGTTGCCGCTTTTAGAGGGATCTCAAACTGTCAAACAGGAAGAAATGGCACAGCCTTGAGAATCGCGCAAAGTATGAACACGATAGATTTATGTGCAGCGTAGGAGAAACGTAGAGTATCATAGGTTTCTGCCATGCATAGCATTGTCACGTTCTTCCTGTTGCCGCTTTTAGAGGAATCTCAGACAGTCAAACAGGAAGAAATGGCACAGCCTTGAGAATCGCGCAAAGTATGAACACGATAGATTTATGTGCAGCGTAGGAGAAACGTAGAGTATCATAGGTTTCTGCCATGCATAGCATTGTCACGTTCTTCCTGTTGCCGCTTTTAGAGGGATCTCAAACTGTCAAACAGGAAGAAATGGCACAGCCTTGGGAATCGCGCAAAGTATGAACACGACAGATTTACATACGGCGTAGGCGAAACGTAGAGTCTCACATCTTGTTTGTAAGTACTTGTACGCTTGAATCCCTACATTTTGTTATTGGTTTTTAATTATATAGTCTAGTATTATAGACCTTTATTTTCACCTATGCGGACCTACTTCATCTACACTTGTGTTTTCCTCAAATAGCCGTGTTTATTACGGCAAATACACACGTTTACCTTGCGGAAGCAGTTTTGTTTTTGCAAACTTTCAAAACGATGCTAAAACTAAAAAAAGCCTTGAAATATAGCTTGCTGTAGCCCATATGATAAAGTCATCAGCAGTCAGCAGCTGTGAAATTCCCGGTATTTCCTTGACCGCCTTAGTTATATCATTTACCATGGCGTTAAAGAGAAAACAGCTCCTTGTAGAAGGCCTTAGCGGACTTGTTTGAAATTCGATGTTGAATTAATAAACTTCGTACTTTTAAAAATTCCCGTACCCATCTGAGCATATTTCCCCTCACTCCCAATTCCTCCAGCTTACAGATAAGAAGTTCCCCTCCATATTCGGTCAAATGCAGCTATGAAGTCTATAAGTACTGCAAGTGTTGACTGCTTTCGATGATAATCATCTTTAACTGCTTGTGTAAATTCAACAATTTGATCAACTGTTGACCTATGCTGTCTAAAACCAGCTTGGCAATTGCTTATATGGGTCCATTTCCCTCCAGGAAGGTTTTTAATCTTATCTCCACCATTTTTTCTGCCACTTTGCAGCAACGCTTCAGAGTGATATGGGTCTAGAGCTGCTAATTTTATTTTTGGGCTTTCTATTTTTATGAATTGGGATGACCTCCGCCTTTTTCCATTGATGAGGCGCTCATTTAAGCCAGGTATGTTAATGAGTTTCAAGAAACTTTCCCTTGCTGTGTCTACTAGGTTTTTAATAAATCCTCGGAAGATTTTGTCAGGCCCTGGAGACTTTTTATTTTTTATAGTGGTAAGTGCAGCATCCAGTTCAGCCATAGAAAAATTGCCCTCTATTGTTGCAGTGTTTAAGAGAATTGACTGAGGCATAATGTTTGCACATATAGTCAGCAATTTCTTTCGGGCTAGTGAGAAGCTTTTCGTTAACAATCATTGGTTCCCAGGTTTTCCCATAATTTTCCGATAGCGAAAATATAATTTGTCATAAGCTTATTACCCACAAAATTTTGAAGTCGGCACCAAATTTCATACTTAGACTCATATTTAACATACTGAACATGACAAATAAAGGGATTTTACGTGATGTTGGAGCTCCTTGGCATGTAGATTAACAAATTATGATATACACACAGGCTATTCAATCATTTCTTCCATACACTTATTTTATAGATACAGTATAAGAAATGTATGAAAAATATGAAGTCATATATTTTATAATCTTTGCCGAGAACAAAAATCAATTATCGTCCCACATACTACATAATAACGAATACATGAAATATTTGCTAACAGAAAATCTTAATATAACAGATATGTAGAACAAAATAATTAATTTATAACATTAACTTCAGTACTCCCTTTGGATAAATTTGCAAAGTTTTGATCATATCTTAGACAGAAGTAAAATAAGATCTGAAAAAAATTATCTTCGTAGACGCAAATCTTAAAATTAGGCTTGCCCCCCCGCTATTCAAAGTCATCGTTTTTTTTAAAATTATATTAATGTTTAGTATATCTTTTAATTATTTTAGCAATCATCCATTCTAGGTCGGAATGTTTAATTTTTTAATTAAAATAAAATGTAAAATATTTATTTTCTAATGTGGTTTCACTTCTTTTTTATAGATTATTTAAATGAAGAATTGCGCTTATGGTCCACAGTAATAATTCTTTCTCTATGTCGCCGTTTCTCCTTTGAAAACGAAACAAACATATATATGATGAAGGGAAACATTTAGAAGGTTTAATCATTTTTCAGTAAACATTACAAACATTTAAAAATAAGCCTGACATTAAGACGATTTAATTAAAATTCTAAATAATCTTTTAAAATAAATAATGAATAAGGGTTTTTAAAATTTAGGATTTATTTTTTTATTAATAACAGTGTATTATATTACTACGTTTATTGGAATTTAAAAAAAAAAAATTGTTTACTAAATAATAGCACAATCCAGTATATTCTAATCGCCGACAAGTATAGACCTATACAAAAAAGTATACAGAAAAAGTTTTATAAACATGGATGTTTAATATATTTTTCTTCCTATAGGGAAAGGAATATATATTTTTACTGTATTATGAGAGTATGTGGAACGATAATTGATCTTTGTTCTCGGCAAAGACCATACAATATGTGATTGCATAATTTTCCAGATTTCAGATTGCGGACAATTAGACCTTGATTTACACGGAATGTGTTTACTGTTGATGCTTATAAATATAAGAGATAATATCTCCTTAATCAGTTTATATCATACGTTTAATAATTATACTGTATTAAATAAGTGTTTGGAAGAAATGGTTGAATAGCATGTGTGTAATCTACATCCCAAGAAGCTCCAACATCAAGTAAAATCCCTTTATTTGTTAAGTTCAGTATGTTAAATATGATTCCAAGTATGAAATTCGACGCCGACTTCAACATTTTGTGGGTAGTAAGCTAAAAATAACTTATATTTTCGTTATCGGAAAATTGTTTTTTTACTTTTTAGTAAGTGCAAATTATATATTCAGGTTCTTTTTTTTAAGTCGGTTCTGTTTTAAAAAAAAAGTATTCAATTCATTATGCGCACAGGGATAGTTTTTGTACATTTTGCCTTTTAACGATGCCAATACGAAAAGATTACCAAGTGTAATCTGGCGATCTTGAAGGTTACAAATCTTTCAACGCTAATCGATTATTAAAATATTCTCGTTGCATTGCTATAGTTTCACTCACAGTATGTCTGGTAACAAAGTTTTAATAGAAGCCAACATTCTAGGTCGTTAAAATTTAACAACGCATCGATCTGTTGTAACAAATCACTATAAACCACACTGTCTACACTACTGTAGAAAAATTATGGCCTTATTATACGGCGGCGGGAAATTTTACGTGAGAGCAAAGCCTTTTCATGGAAATCGTGAGGATTTGTAGCATTACATGCTCTACAGGTCTAACTACTCACACATAAAAGAAGCCACGCCTTTTTTTCTGAAAAAACCTTATTACCATTTACATAAACGAATTACTAAAACCAACCACAATATTGTACACGCGTTACACCAATGCGATAACGATGAAAATAAAAATTTTCGTAGCTCAAGTGGGTAATGTTAGGAATCCCAGATTGTGATGATTATTTCGTAAGTGATGTTTTAAGCGATTGGGTTAAACCATTGTTCATATTTTTGAGAACATTCGCGTTTAACTATGTTGTAGAGGGTTTTTGATCAAGGGCAATAACAGTTTAAAAAATGTTCCTATAAAACTCATTATTGCCGATTTATTTGAAACGGCGCAACGGGGACATTCAAACCTAAACCTATTACGCAATATTTGTAACATTTACACAATATATAAGTCTCTACAATGTACACGCGTTTTTCTTTGGTAAAACCACGGCTGACAACGTAGCGAAACGACTGCTGCCCGCACTAAAGCACGACTGGCGCTCTTCAATTGTCTTAGACAGTCTTGTATGCATTGTTGCTAAGTTACTGATTGGGAGACGAAAAATTTACTCACGTATTACTTCTATTTTCTTACACTCAGAGTTGCGTTGTTAATAAAACCTCGTTATTTACGAGTTTAATGGGGAAAAGTAATATCGATTCTATCATAAAGTATATTGGAATTAATGAGCATCAGGTAAAAATGCAAAAACAATGTTCATAAAATAAAATTGTAGTTAATAAAGCGTAAAGGAAAATTAGATAATTAATACAGTGGGAACTAAGTAACATACTCGAGTTGAGTTTGTTTTCACTGATACATTCTGTTTGTTTTTTTCTGAGACATGCTTCCAAACTGTTTTCCACGGCACATAACTTTATTTACTTCTAAAGAAGAATGTATAATGATGGTTGTAGTTAACTAATACCATAAACATAATAGTATAATTTTAATACTGCCCTAATGGTGGCAAATAATGTAGTTTAATTAGCAAGCTACATAGTTTTCTAATGGCAATTCCTTTAAAACTACTTAAATATACATTTTATCCGTCTTCTGCATTTTCTTTAGCATGTGATCAGTAGACTTGTTACAAAGTCTATTGTCTAGACAAGAGTCAGAACTTCATGGTACTTCTATTTTTAGGCACTTGGTGCTTTTATCACATTTTAGTGCGTTTTACTTCACTGCGAACTCTCAAAACAATGAAAATTCATAACTTTTCCTTATGGGTTGATCCTTTGGTGGTAAATACTCGAACAGTTAGTTTTTACTTCTTTTACTTTACTTTTTCGATATTTTCGCTTTGTCACTGGCCTAACCACCTTTTACGTCTAACAGAAAGAGGCGGAGAACCGAGTCTGAGTGTCTGGCCCTTAGGTAAGGCCATCCGAGAGTGAATAGAGAGCACTACCAGAACCAAACAGATGGATTATTCTGGTACGGAACACGTGAACGCTCAAAAGCTTATTGTTCCCGAGAAGTTATGGAAAAGCTATCGAAATAGTGTCTAGTTGGAGTTAGTCAAGTTCCATGGGTAGGCCGCTTACCAGTCCAGGCATTACAGTGAGGTCGAAAGTCTCTTGCAGACCGGTACCATGGTCGTGGCACCAAGTCCCCCGTCTCGAACCTGATACAAGTCACCAGTGACGGAGCCAAGAGTATGAGGTAGTATTTGTGGGGGAAAGGTTTTAATATACTGGTCTATAGTTTCTTCTAACTAAGCAAGGGTCTTTGTTTTTGATTAAAAGATTGGGTCGTGAGAGTGGTTCTCCTTGTCACCATACTGCACTTCACCATCTTCCATTCTTCTTCTCTTTTCAACAAAACTGGCTAATTTCATTGATCCAACGAGTAGTCTTGGTTCGCGCGGCTTCAAATAGACTTTCTTGCCACTCTAAAGCGTTAGAAATGTTTTGATTGAATGTTTCACTTGATTGCTCCTGTTCGTCGTAAAGTGTGTGTAGTATTGTTATCCACTGAACATGTATATATATATATATATATATATATACCATTGAATATGTATACATGAACTTTCATTCGCCCTTGAACTCTTGTTGGAGTTCACTTCGTCAATGCTAGATGAGATTCTAACGAATCGTCGGAACTGCGATTTTATGCACTGCAAATTGTACAGATATTCTCTCCATATATTAACTATTCATCATATTTCTATCCGTGAAGGAATATCGATAATATACGATACGTATATCGATACGTATATCGATACATATCAGAATATATCGATAATGAGGATGTAAAATAAAATAAGAAGCACATATATACATTAATTTAAAGTTAATAATCTGTAAATATTATAATACCAAGATTTCAATGTGATAAACCTACAAGAAATATAAAATAGTACACAACTTTTCATAATACAATTTTGTAATCAGGACTTGTTTTTTCGGAAACGTGTCGCCCTCGTCAGTGATAAAACCTTTTCCTACGCCTTATCTTATTTTATTAGTGCAGATTTCGTAAAAGCTTATTCTTACAAACTGACCTCTAATTTGTAATGTTCGGATCTATGTTTACAGAATCAGCTGACAATAAATTGGTTTTTACTTTTTTTTTATATTTTGTAATTGACATTTGTAATATTTTATGACTATATTAGTGGTTTCTAAGTTTTTCTATAACCATTTTATAAACTACTAATATTTAGAATAATGTTACAGAATTTTGAAACCTCTACTGTCAAATTTAATTAATATTATAAAGAGTAAGCGTAATTAGCAATGTAATAACTAAAGGAATGTACACTTAGATTTATATAAAAGAAAGTCGCCGTTGTAGCTTCAGCATTGTTGAACGTGTTTTTATTTCCAGCTTTCCTTACCGTCAATGTTCTTACGTCGCAGCATTTGATCCGTTTATCTGAATTGCATCACATTATATCTTATTTTGCCCACTAACGTTCCGTCTCCGACACATTTTCTCAGCAACGTTTTTGCTTATATTAAACACGGGGCAAGTTTTCTTTCTTGTTACTGCTCTGTTCAGATATTTCCTTTCCTTCAAATTCGATTTTTAAATTAATTCAGATAGAATGCGTTCTTTGTTTCATATTGAACTGACAAGCTGAATAAAGACTCATACGCAGCTGACAAGCTGAATAAAGACTCATACGCAGCTGACTAGCTGAATAAAGACTCATACGCAGCTGACTAGCAGAAAAGTTTCATAACCAGCTGACTAATACTTCCATTAGAGAAACTATTACCCTTTTGTTGTAGATTTTATCCCATATATTATCAGGAGTCTAATACATATCCATAATCCGATAATTAGATTTGCAATGATTCAGACCCTATAACAATGAAAAAGGTTGCCGTTTCGTACAAGTTAACAATTTTAAAGTAGTTTAGATGCATTTCAAGTTATATTCCAGTCTTTAACCAAAACTTTGACCAATTGAAAAATAATTCACTCATTTTTTAAATACACAATTAGATGGAAATGGGAATTTTGGAATTAACAAACACAGAATTAGAAAACTATGCAAGATTAGACTATACTTTATACAAATGTTTTTTTATATTTTTATTTTAGAAACCATCTGACAAGGCTTGTCGGGTAGTTCGTGGACATCTGTTTTACATGCACAAGAGCAGAGAACCATTAGTTTTCAAAAGGTAGATCCTGCTCCAGTAAAACTTACATTTTTACATGTTAACAAAGACAACTAACATTAGAGAGAAGGTAGTTTTTCAGGTGTGTTGGGTTAGTTATTTAAATAATTGTGTGTGTGTGTGTGTTTGTGAGTGAGCCAGCGCGTGAGTGTGTCTTATTGCTTTAGTGGTTCTATTCGAAATTGAGGAAGTACCATTGCTGCACTCCAACGATTTTGGACCAAAACAAATCAGTTTAGTATTTATCATTTTACCTAAACTACGAAACATCTGATTATACTCACAGAAGGTATAATTTGAGAAAATAGAATATTTACAAATGATAGAAAGTGTACGTATTATAAAGTGTGTCTTAAAATACAAGGTGATTAGGTTTCAAGTATTTTTATTGTTCTTGTAATCTGTTATAAGCAATGCAGTAACACTAATATGGTATTGGATATTCACCCATTTTGTAAGTTTTTGTAATTATACATTAAAAACTATTTTTATTCAATAGAATTATCCTAACGGATGTTAAACTGTATTATTAAACGGATATAAAATGTCAAGTATAAAATGTTATTGTCTAAGAGGAGTTTATTTTTATTTCGGTGTTTGTCAAGAGACGTTTGTTTTTAGAACAATTGTCGGTTTGTATTTGTTATTTAAAATAACGACCTTTCTAACGTTCTTCTATTTTTATCATTCTCCTTTCCGGTTCGCTAAAGTCTCCGTCATTCAGTGCGGTCCTTAAATCTGCGTTACTGCCGTCGTTAAATCAAACACAGTCTTCTGGAATTTAATGCCGAGTACAAGTAGAAGTCTCAGAGGAAATAAATAAAATCTACCTTCTTCCGATGTAGATTTTTATTGCAAGTCAAAAAAAAATGACTACGCACAAACAATAAGGTAAAAATATATTACGTTTCTATACAGTTTTACGATCCTAGTTGTTAATCATGTCGAAATGTTGGTAGACTGAAAAAAGCAAGTTAAATGAGAAAGTAAAACTAGAACTGTACTAAATTGCAGAAAATACCTATTTACGGAATAACACTGGAGTTGTAGGGCCTAACTCTGAAATTGAATTGTAACTTCAAAAAATACGTCACAAAAATATAGGTGAAAAAACCCCAAAACCACAAAAATTAATCAAAAAATAACTAAAATAAGTTACCTAAATACTTTATTATTATTTTAGTTATTTTTTGATTAATTTTTGTGATTTTGGGGGTTTTTCACCTATATTTTTGTAATATATTGTACCACTGTGCTCTTGGTATTGTATATTAAATACGTCCTTTTAAGTTACTCTATGCTAATTTCAAAATAACTAATTATTAATTTACACATTTTATTGGCTACTATTATTTATGCACATTACATTTATACATGCTTCCGAACACTGATTTTATTAGGTATACTAAGATTTACTGAGTTCGCTAATATTCTATTTACACTTAACACGCATTAAGCGTCATTGTCTGTCATTAGAGCTTTTCGACTATTCACTACATTAAACACTGTTTTCTTCTCGCCTAACCAAACCTCTTTATCTCGATTTGTAGGTTCAAGTATTTCCATCCGGTTATTGCTAGAAGGTTCTAGAACAATATAGCTGTTATGTCTGATCAGTTTTGACTTGCCGCTTCTAATAATTTATATCCCTTTACATCTTAATGGTCTCGTATTTACTAGTCGACGCACTGTTCAAGTGTGAAAGGAAATGCACTTGTCAAGCCGTGTGCCATATTTCACGAGCGGGACATAATATATTTCCTCTGATTGTAATAGAGAAATTTAAATAATTTATCGTAATCCAGTAATAAGAACAGATCTTGTATGCAATCATTCATTATCACTTAATTTGGTCAAAAAATACGATATTTCTGTATAAATTGAATATTGAATATAAAGATTATTAGAATATAGCCTCCAAATAACCTGTAAATGAAAACAAAAATCGCGCTTTGCGTTACCTCAACTTCACTTTTGGCTTTCAAGAACTTCAAGAAAGAGAAAGAAAGAAAGAAAGAGAGAGAGAGAGAGAGAGAGGACGCATCGATTATTCCTAATTAATTTTTTTCATTTTTGTTATAATAATTTACTTTTTAAAATAATTTTACAAAGGCGGTAGTAAAGGTCTTGTAGACCCAGCATTTACAGTCGGGGATAATCCATCACACGATATATAATTAATATTTTAATTTAATGACTGTTAATAACTATTAATTTTTTATATAGGTCACAGACAATTTTGCTTTTTTAAAAACTCAACGATTCGATTTCTTTAATAAAAAAACAAGAAAGAAATGCATTGAAAAAAATGACAGAATTAAATGATTCTCCATTTGCATATGCATCTTTAGTAATGAAATTATAAGTGAAATTTAACATTATTGTGGGTTTTTTGGTCACTCGAGTTAATATATATATATATATTATTATTATTATTATTATTAATAGTAGATGTGTTAGTTTATGTTTCTAAGATTTGTTTGTTTTATTGTGATAAAAAAAATTTGACTTGTAAATGGATATTTATTAAGAGTTTTAAAATTTGTTGTTGTTTTATATATTGCTATGTATATTACAAATCGAAAGTTATGTTGTATAATTGTTTAATTAAAACTGAGCTCTTGAAAAGGAATTTCGGAAAGAAATTCGAAACGTTGAGTGTTTAAAAATGCAAAAACGATATATAATTGTCGGTACAACCAACTGGATGATAAACTTAATATTTCCCACAAGATTTATAAGAATAACTTGAAATTAAGGATGGCTAATAATACTTGATATTCAGTCAAGATTTTAAATGTTAAATAAAATTAATTACTGAATAAAGTTATAGGTTTTAATTCTTTCAGACAAAAAAAAAAAAAAAAAAAATTATTTATAACAATATTTTACGCAATGAAAAGACTTTAATGCCATTTCTGAAGCTAATTCCTAGGAATGGAATAAGAATGAAGGTTAAAACAAGCCTATTTAAGTTTACACATTTACAAATTAGCGAAATTCAAAGCATTAGAAATTCCAATAACATTACCAGAAATTTATTTAACAAACTCATGACAGAACATTGTTGGAATAATTATTCTTGTACAAACAAAAGTTTGGATATACGTTGCATAGAATGTTTTCTGTATGACCAAGTTTGAAAATGATTTAAATAAAAACCTCAAAATAAAATCGAAAACAGATTTAGTAGGTTAGGTTTAACCTACTTCCGTGTCTGGCTCCCAGAAATCTTCCAGACAATTCGAACCAAAGAGATAAGAAAGGAAATCGTACCCTTATAAATGCTATAGAGACGCTACGAAGCGGAAATGGTTCTGCAATCTTTTTTAAAAGAAAATTCTTATATAAAGACGTCACGTTCATGGATTCCTCCCATGTAAAGGTTACTTGTAAGCTACAATAAGAAGTTATACTTCAAGAATGTAGCACGCGGTATACTGTGAGGCCAGTTTCTACATTGTTCTTTCTAAAGTTATATTTTATTTCCTATCACACTATTAGCATATTCAGCGTTTTTAAATAGGATAAATATACAACCCTTAAGGGAAAATGTAATTAATCACTTTTACATTAGTTTATGACTATCCAAACTTTAATTGTTTTCGTGGATTGTAACCTGTCTTGCTGTGTTAAACTTTTAAATTTTGTACTCCATTACGGACGGTGAAATTTAATTAATCAGTTTTACATCAGTAAATTTACAATTTTTAATTAAAGTTCGGATTGTCATAAACTAATTTAAAAGTGACTAATTAAGCTTCACCGAACGTAATAGACTAAAAAATTCAAAAGGAAAATAGAAGTTTTTTCTATTTTAGAATAACAGTCTTCATTTAAACTTATTTTCAATTATTTTCTTTTTAAGGGTGGTCGTTTAAACTTTAATAAATAAAACCTAATACCTGAAATATTCTAATATTACAAGTAAATATTGGCTTTAGGAGAAATTAATATAATCTGTTATACACGAGTTTTCTGGGCTAAATATTTGAAATCACGATCATGGAAAGTGACAGAAATTAATATTATGCAATTTCCTGGAAAACTCATGTTTAATGTACGTCTGCACGCAAACTCCACTAGAGGTAACTTGACCCCCAAGTAAAATATTTGTTACATTTTTGAAGGAAAATAAACGCTTAATTATTAACTAACTGAAAACAGGTTTTTTTTATAAGTAACAGAAATATACAATATTACTTGTAAACTGTACAATAGAAATGTTTTACAAAGGCTAGATTTGGCCACACCTAATGAAACCTAAAAAAACTTTTAAAACGTTTTAAAGTAAAATTTTTTATCAAGCAACAATTAGGAAGAAAATACAAGGAAGAGATTCTGTAGAACGTGACGTCATAATTAGGAAATTTCCACGAGACTGAGTAAAATCCTCAGATTGTACCTTCTTTCGGAAGACTTCCTTAATAAATAGTGACAGTTGCTGAACGTTGGCAACTGCTTTCATATTCTATCAGAAGTTGTTTTGAGGTTATGTTTAAGTCATTTTCAAATGTATTTTTCTATTGACCTATAGACATCTTATATTTTAGGGGAAAGTATGAATTTGTATAATATTTAAGACTAAATCGTTTTCTCTAATTTTTGTAACGTTAAATGTAAGTTAAAATGCATCACGAGAATTACATATGTTCATATTAAGTTAGGTAAATTTTATTTATCCTGACCTATGGTGTATATTTATTAATTAACTTCATTAACTAGAGGCTATGCCAGGATAAAAAAATCCCCTTTCCCCGTCTTGCCCCACCTTCCCCTACTACTACTTTTTAAACATAAATCAAACATTAAGGCGCAAGTTTTGCAGGAAATATATATTAATTAAAACTTTAAATGTTATAACTAAATGAAAAACTAAATTAAAATATCTCTCAATTGTACTAAAATTTTGCTATCTATTATTTAGGACATTGATGGATAAAATGTGTGCTAATTGTAATGACACTTACAGGGCAAGAGACATAATTGCTAACGTAAGGGGTCGATAGTGGAGGGGGCACTGGAA
Source organism: Prosapia bicincta (assembly GCA_036971475.1). Classification (NCBI taxonomy): domain Eukaryota; kingdom Metazoa; phylum Arthropoda; class Insecta; order Hemiptera; family Cercopidae; genus Prosapia; species Prosapia bicincta. The sequence continues at coordinate 48,954,556 of JBAIZL010000007.1, read as the reverse complement.
ACGACCTGTTCTTGGGAAGAAGTAAACATTGGTTTAAGGATGTAATTGGTGTTATCCCCAAGACCACATAATCCTTGTTTTGTTACCCAAATTGCAATAAAAGGTTATATATATATATATATATATATATATATATATATATATATATATATATATATAAAGAACTAAGTCAAAATACAAATACAAGAATTTTAATTGAATTTACAATTCAAAGCTTTTCGTTGGGTAACAGTACCAACATCATCAGCAATATTGCTGATGATGTTGGTACTGTTAGCCAACGAAAAGCTTTGAATTGTAAATTCACTTATAGTTCTTGTATTTGTATTTTGACTTAGTTCTTTATTAATACAAAAGAATACATATTGCGATATATATGTATATATATAAAATACGTTTTCTTGTTTAATAATTTAAAACAACATAGGTTATTAAAATAGAAGAATATTTATTATTTTTTATCCAAAGCTTTTCGTTGGCAAACAGTACCAACATCATATATCATATATTTATATATATATATATATGTATATACCTATATACATATAATTTTAATTGTTAAATATTCCTGATGATGTTGGTACTGTTAGCCAACGAAAAGCTTTGAATTGTAAATTCAAATATATTTCTTGTATATATATATATATATATATATAGAGAGAGAGAGAGAGAGAGAGAAGGAGAGGAATATAAACAGTAATCGTTCCTGAATGCATTCATGAGCCATTTTAGAGATAATTGTTTCGTAGTTGGAATATTCTAAATGTAAAGTTTTAGTTTATATCATTGCTAACTACAAAAGCTATGAAGTTAATTTAGGTCAAAATTATAGCAGGTAGAAAAGATTTTGATACTATTACAAATATTATGTTGGTATAAAGTACAAGAAACAATTAACTTTAAATAAGGTAATGAAGGTGTATATTAATGATTTGGAGAAGCTGTATTAAATTTTTGAAAATGGTTGAAATAAACGAAAACTCAATTTATTGCATACTTCTAAAAGCCTGAATGTATTTAAACTTAACAATAAAAGGCTGATGATAATGAGAGAGACGGTAGAGAAGGGGATAAGGAAATGTAATAAATTTTACGGTCCAACCATTTTGAGAACAACGGAAGAGATCCCTATACACAAAGGAGAATTTTTATGAAATGATTGGCGCTAAAAACTCGCAATATTCTGAAGAGAGCGTGCAGATCGAGGAAAGGAGCAATGAGATGGCTTCCAACCATTTTCATGTAAAACATTCATCTGTTAATTTTTTTTTTGATAAATAACAAAAACAGAGTTGATGTAAATCCAAATAAATCTTAACAATAAAAAAAAATAATGTAGGCTACCTTTAACTAACTACATTTATATTCCTTATACGTTATATTCAAAATGATAATTGTTGACGTAGACGAGATAGGTTTAATATCGGAAAACCGCAGCAATACTTGAGCTGGCTTTCAAGTTGGTGATTCAAAAAGACCTCTACACAAACTCACAAATGTGTAAATGTGTATGTGTGTGTGTGTGTGTGCGCGCGCGCGTGTGTGTGTCCAAATATATATAAAAATGAATGTTACTTATTGTCTTTTCATCCGTAATTAGATATCACAACCTTTAGAAAAGGTCACTCATAAAATCTTTCCAATTAGATTGACCCGATGTGTTATAGCCTCCATCAACCCATTTCTCTATTATTTTCGACAATTTATTACCAACATTTCTTATGTATAAATAGACCAAATAAAATATAAAAACTAAAACATATTCGCTATAAAAATGTTAACATATTTCTTTGTTTTAGGAAATGAGAGATAGAAATAAATTTTAATTATTAATTTAATTAATATTAAACTACGAAAAAGTAATTTAATAATTTTAAGTTATTTACTGTTTTATGAAATTAGAATGTTAATTTTATTTTTACTTCATGTTTTTCATAGCATGTAGCTTATGGAGAAAACACCATGAGTATAAATAGATAATTGATATAATTTGACTAAATAATACAGATTAATAACAAATTTTTCATTTCCTTTTGTAACATAAAAATGCCTTTGATAAATGATAATTGAAATTCAACTTCACTTTAAGTTATATAACTGCTTTGAATTTAAAGCTAATTTATAATTTTACATGCAAAGAAGAGAACAGAGCATTATTATTATGGGAGTGAAGGGATCGTAACCATGGCAACCACCATCTAGCAGATACAATATTGAAAATTAAAACATCTTTAGGCTGATTCATAGGATGATGAGGTGAAAGGTCGTAAGAGTATTTTTGTTTTAAATAATTTTGTTTGTTAAAAAAAACACTCGTACATGTGAGCGCTTACCTGAATTGATGTAATTTTTAGACGGAAATATTAAAAGTTACAAATTGTTTTTCCTGGTAACAATTAAAAAATACTGGCATTACTCAGATAACCACCTGGGGTTCGGCACAGAATAAACCCGTACTCCATACGGAGCCTGATGTTCCGCAGAGAATAACCTGGGCATCCGCACAGAATAAAAGACGTGCCGCACAAGAAAACCTGGCATGCTCTACGGAAAAACCTAGCACGCTGCAAATAATTATCTGGAAGACCGCCAAAAAAGACCTCGCGATCCATACAGAACAGCCTTTCGTTCCGTACAAAACTACCTGGTGTGCCACCCAGAACAACCTAGGGTACCATATTAAATATCCTGACGGGCAGCTTAGAACAACCTTAGTACAGTACATCCTGCCATTCTTCACACAAAAACATTGCGTACCGCACACAATATCCTTGCGTTTCGTACAACACATCCTGGCGCTTCATACAGGCTAACATGGCGTAGGTCACACAAATATCCTGGCGGGCCTCACAAAACAACCTGCGGTTCCAAACAGAACAACCTGGCCTTCCCTCTAAAAAATATTGACGTATTGGACAGAATAATCTGGCGCTCTCTACAGAATAATTTTGCGATCCGCACAACGTAACCTCGCGCTCCGTACAAAACAACCTAGAGTACCTCACCGATCAACTTGGGGTTCCAAACACAACAGCCTACATTACGCACAGAAAAACCTCTCGTTCCGTACAGAATATCCTGGATGGCACTACAGACTCAAATGGCGTTCCTCACAGAACAACCTGACGTACCACATAGAACAATCTGGTGTTCCAAACAGAACAGCCTCCGTACAACGCCTTGCTTTCCGCACAGGTAAACCTTGCGGGTTATACAGAAAAACCTGGTGTTCCATTCAGAACAACCTCGTGCCCAACACAGAAGTAACATTCTGAGGTTTACACTTTTCTTAATGTCTACCACAACCTTCTTGTTAATCAGCTGGAAAACCACTCTGTAAAATTCTCCACCAATATAGGATGTGACGTTTTGTTGCCTGTAGCTTGTACATTGCCTGTATGATGTAATCGTTCTTCTGACTTCACGACTACATCGACACCTTTGGGTCGATTAGAACGTTTCTTATTAGCAGCTGTTACGTTAATGAATCATGTACTTGTAATCCCACTAAGTTATATTGACTACCTCATCCATACGTAACTCTTAATATTTTATAGAATGTTTGAAAAGTACGTAAAAATACAAGAAACTCGATATCAAACTTTAGATAATTTGTTAAAAAACATAATCAGTATATGGGTGTCCTGTTTTGTGCGGTAACAATCATAATAATCAATATTTAGTATCGACCTTCTTTTATTTTTACGTATTTCGAAACAATCGTTAGAAATATTAAAATTATGTCTAGGATAATATTATTATTAGGAGAATAATTATATACTTTTAGTTTGGATGCTAGTAAATGACACTCTAGGGAAATGGCTGCAAGTGCTTGTGATCGATAGTTCATGTCCCGGTAGCCAACCCAAGTATGCCGACGGTCAGAGGACAGATTAATTCATACACATAGTAAAGTCATTTTATACTCCCTTTTGAGCCCCTTCTATTAAGAACTAGACTCGCTAATACCCTTGTCACCAATGTTATATTTGTCTACTGAGTCATTTTAAAGTGCTGTATATTGTTGACGAAACATTTGAACTATTCGGAAAAATGATGTCTAGCCTTCAGTAAATTTGTTAAAATTTGACAAGAACTTTAATTTCGCGCTCCTTGTGCAACAAAAAAATTTCCCATTGTAAATATACTATGATTTCCTTGATTATACGTAGCAAAGCTGGATTGTGTAAAACTCTATGGAGACTTGGTCGTACGATGCAAAGCTGGATTGTGTAAAACTCTATGGAGACTTGGACGTACGATGCAAAGCTGGATTGTGTAAAACTCTATGGAGACTTGGACGTACGATGCAAAGCTGGATTGTGTAAAACTCTATGGAGACTTGGACGTACGATGCAAAGCTGGATTGTGTAAAACTCTATGGAGACTTGGACGTGCGATGCAAAGCTGGATTGTGTAAAACTCTATGGAGACTTGGACGTACTATAAAACCATAATACTTTGGGGGAAATCAAAAATGAAGGAAACAAAACATATAAAAATCACACAATATAAAAGAACTGTTCCATTAAGTTGTAACTGAATCATCAGCTTATTGCTCGCATTTTAAGAGATACATTTTTAAAAACTGCAGACGAAATGTAACGTTTTAATTAATCTTATGGTTATCGTGAGAATTTCTGTAAACAATATTTATTCATCTAACTAAACCTTTACCCAATAACTTGGATCTTTAAGGTCATCTAATATCATTAAATTGTAAACTCATAAATAATGAAGAATGTGACCTTAAAAATAACTCTGTTGTCGCCCAACTGTATTTTATTCAAGTGAAACCCTTTAGCTGGTTTCGAGCTTGTAAAATTAGTTTCAGAATTTTGCTTTTCTAAATCTTACAAAATAAAATAGAATAGAAAGGCAGTTTAAATTATTGAATTCAATTGACACCAACGCGGATCTGATTAATTAAATCCGTTCCTGCTGAAGGACGAGGCTTCAACGCTGAACTTACAATAAATAGGTTTCCAATTATCTTAAAATTAAGGGCATCTCAGATAGATGAACTATAGTACTCATTTCACTTTATTAATTTCACTAACCATCCTAAAAACATTGATCTAATACGAAGCTATGTTTTGCATGCTATCCAATTCAAAAAGTTGTTTTCAATGTTTAGTAGTATATATAGTACATGCTGTTTACTCTGTTGAGAGTTTTAAATAAACTAAATTCACAAAAATAATGTTTTAATTTTAAAAAAGTGTTACAGAATATAACCTTGTTAAAATATTTATTTACTGTCAACTCATGAGATTGTACTATATTCAAGAAAACCTATGTATTATTTCCACAATTAACAGAAAATGCAATAATAAGAATTTAAAAAAGATGAATGTGCTAGTATCCATAGGTTATTAGCAAGTTATCAACGTTTCCTGTAACAGTTTGGGATTTTCTGTTGAACTGTTGATTGATTTAATAAGCCCACCTCTTTGTACTGCGTTTTTTGCAATCTTAAAGTTACAATCTCTTGAATATTTTAAAACTTTTAAATGGTATTTTATTGTTGAAAGAGGGTTAAAAATAGAATTTAAAAAGTTACAAAATCTAGTAATTGTGTTATTGAATGATATTGTGTTATTTATGTCAGTGTACTTGCATTTAATTGAGAAATAAACTGTAAATGTCTTTGAAAAGTAAAGAAAAAGGAATTGCGGATCACGTTTATAACTATTTCTGTAAAAATAAACAAAAACTGAAGCTGTAGGAAATATGCTTGGTTAAACACCATCGCAAATAGTAGGGTTTTGGGCTTCCTACTTTACTAATAAATTAGTATCAAATTAAAAAAAAATCTATTTCTTTACATTTTGTGGATCAGGCCATACAGTATGGCACAGTGTAAATAAGGAAAACTTGGAGAGTTTTAAATAGAATTTTGGTAAACGTAAAGACAGGGGCAATTTACTCGGTCGCAGCCTGTAGAACAAAACATTAACAAACCAGTTCGATTAAATAATCGACTTGTTACTCTTGTGAGTATACATTTAATTTACGGATCGGATCCCGTAATATATTAGTGGAAATTATTTGACGATGAAGTGTTGCATAAGACGTTAGAAATGATATGTTACTAAATTAGATATGATATTGCGAAACGAAATAAAGAGTAAAAACTAAACTAGAATATATAATGAAATAATTATAATATGCTATAATTGAACCCTTTTCTAATACAAAGGCGTCCTCTTTAGGGAAGATGACTACACTTATTATTAATACACTTATCTTCATTTCTGTTAGGATATTTCTACATGTTTGACTACAGTTTTCTGCCATTCCTAATTTCAATATTCTCGTCTGTTGACGCGTTTCAGAGTAACTCCATTTCCAAAACTTCAATCGTACTTCCGAAGGAATGGCAGAAAACTGTACTCAAACATATATAGTAATATTAATAAATATAAATATAAAGCTATTTGTTGATTTTTAAAGTTATCGATTTGGTCTAAAAATGTGTTTTTTTTAATGTTATCTTGAAATTGTTGTAAACAATGTTTACTATCCTAATTATTCACTATCTTCACTATCTTAATTATTTAGTGAAGGATTACAAGATAATGGGAATGAGTCAGTTACACTTTTAAACGTTACTATTTACGTACAGAAATATTCAATCGGCACAGATTGAAAAGCCCAACTATACTGCAGACAGTGATCATATAATTAATGCAAAACATAATGTTCTGAAACTTTCTCGAGCCACATATGTTTACTTGAAACTTTGATGTTTTATTATTGGATTTTTGTTGACCTTCTTCCTTTTGACGTTGATCACAGTTACAATTTAATCAATTTCAAAATACAAAAGTTAATATTTCCAACAAGCTGTTACGGCCAGAAAGCAGGGTTTGCGAAGTTCTTTTATATTATAATGGAATCTAGAATAGGAATAATAAAAAAGATCTATTGTCGGTGCAAGTGGCCTATAAAAGTTCTATTTTTAGGACACTAGAAAATCAAAGTTTTTGAAAGCATTTCATTTACTGGTTTACATAAAAAGCAGTAAGTTTTTATACGTGTCTTATATTTATAATAATAATAAAACTGTAAACATATATTATAATAGTATTTTTTGTTTAGTATGTTACTGTCACTATTATTGTTTTTTATAAACAAAAATGAAGAGATCGGTTTCTTGTTATAAATGTGTACTTAATACATACGCCTACGTTTAAAAAAAAAAAACATAATTTATTTTGAACACGTATAAACCTTTACAAAGGATTTGCAGACAAACACATTTTCAGCTACATGTATAAATAATTTTTATACGTGTCCTAATATTATTTATAATAAGAGTAAAACTGTAAACATATATTATAATAGTATTTACTTAGTACGCTACTGTTACTATTATTGTTTCTTATAAATAAAATTGAAGCGATTGAGTTCCTGTTATCAATGTTTATTTATTACATACGTTTTAAAAAACAAGATTTATTTCGAAACAGTAAATAACCGTTACAAAGCATTTGCAGACGAAAACAACTTCAGCTACACGTATGAAAATTTATATAATCTTTAAATACAGGTATAGAAATCTTTCGCTAAAGAGGACGCCTTTTTATTAGAAATGGGCTCAATTATAGCATAGGCCTATTATTATTATTCCATTATATATTCTAGTTAAGTTTATATTCATATTTCGTTTCGCAATAACGTGTCTAATTTAGTAACAATATTACTAATGTTTTATTCAACACATCACCATCAAAAAATTTCCACTAAAATATTAGAGGCAGCGATCCGTAAACTAAATGTATGCTCACAAGAGCAATAACTCAGGATGACAGCTAGAGACGTGTGCAGGGCTTGAAATTAATTTCATGCCGACGTAAATTATCATTAGACGTCCGTGTAAACTAAACAAAATCCTGTAGCCGTAGCAACTGCAAAGTAAAAAACTGGTTTGAAAATGGTGTGTGTATGTGTGTGTGTGTGTGTGTGTGTGTGTGTGTGTGTGTGTGTGTGTGTTTGTGTGTGTGTGTGTGTGTGTGTGTGTGTGTGTGTGTGTGTGCGCGCGCGCGTGTGTGTGTGTGTGTGTGTGTGTGTGTATTGAGACGGTCAGAATGGCCGCTCAAGTAAAGAAATTAATAATTTCAAAATTTTAGTAACAAATTCAAGAATTAAATAATAAAGTTTTAATTTAGTGTATAATTAAACATTGTAAAGAGTGAAGGAGATATTAACTTTTTGAATAATTAGTATCAGACAAATTAAAAGTTAAAATAAAATAAAACTGTAATAACTAACTAAATTTGACAAACGGGAGTAAAGTGAAATTTTCTAAGTGCCGAAAAATGCTAACTTGAGAACTAGGCCACGTAAAACTCTCACTGACATTTTAAAATGACCAGGAAAATCCAAAAAGAACAATAGTGAAAACCAAATCTAAAAAAACTTAAATAACAAAATCGTTTCAGCCATTTTAAAGAAATAGACCTTTTTCAGTATTCCAAAACCGATAATAGAATTATGCAGGTTTAATCGTATACTTTGTCCAATCCAACCGTACCAGAAAAATGCACGGAGATAGCGACGAGCTAAGAGCGGGGGAGGGGAGGGTTACATAGCCGCAATAAATACTGGAACGCAAGGACCTGTAAGGCAGTCATAAAAAAAAAATGTAATACGAGGTGCTAACTGCCTTAATGTTGGATCGCGCCTAGGACAACACCAAAGGCCAGATGGGATCAGACCACCACGTTTCTGCCGTCTAATTCGATCCACGGACGAGGGCTTCAGGCCCAGCCTCCGGGACGTGAAGATCAGAGGAGAATGGAGAAGGACTTACACCGACTTACCAGGGATGGCTACTTCCATTGTCCAGGGACCTGGAATCAAGACGAGAGGACTCTAGGATCGGCAGGGAAATTCTTGGCAAGTCATTTTCTCTATTATATAAAAAATAATGTCAAGTTTAGTCAGTTAAAAATATTAAATTAAAAAAGTTTAATAAGATAAAAATTAAACAATGACTTCACTGTAAGTAGAAATTTTTAAATAGATGTTAAATGCAGTAAAAATATTTTGTTTGATAAAAATGCTTAAGTAATAAATACTAAATGTAGATTCATAAAGGGGTTTTGACCATAAGTCAATCATTTTCAGAAATGCAACATTTATAGACTTATACAAAATTTAAAATTATTTGATATAAAACTTGTAATTTACCAATTTAATCTAAAAGTTAAAGGATGATAATTTTAATATGTTAGATTTGGAAAGACTTTTTGTTTAAAGATGTAAATGTAACTATTCGATTCTATATAAAATTTAGTAACTAAAAATGTCAAGTATATGAAAAATTTAAACAATTATTTGTGATGATATGAAAAAGACAAAGGAACAGTAACGAGAGATTCTATTGTATTTTAGTGGATGATAAATTTTATTTTTATTTTGAAACAGTAATTAAATGTATTATAAAATCTTTTGGTATTTAAATTTATCCTGTGTTGAACAACCAATAAACAAAACTAGTTTTTCCAACTAATAAATAATGATTGTTAAATCAAATTACAACTTCAATTAAAGTTCATTAATTAATGAAATATATATAAAATTCAGAGCCTAATGTTTCTTCAAACGAGTTTTCTCTCGAAGACAGATTTATTGTACAATTATTGAGCTATTCTGAAAATTAGTTGGTTTTTAACAATAAGGCCCAGAACCGTGGTCTACAGGCAGATCATGTTTAAAGAACACAGAAGCCTTCAAAAACGTAACTTAAACATGATCATATTCTGTACGACCCCTTGCTGTGCCTGCAGATCTTCTAAGATGGTAAGAGTTTTTGGAAATTTTGTGTGTTCATGCTAATGTTGTTTCTTCCTAGCTGACTACTTTACTGACAAGTATGACTATATAGAGACCCGACAAAACATTGTTAACCATTTTGGGGGGGTCATACAAATTGTAAGGTAGGAATTAGCAGGAAGTGGCTTGCGTTTAGACGTTGCAAATAACGGGTGAACACAAGACATTTTAAAGAAAGCTCGAGGCTGCATTAGCCCGAGAGTGCAACGGAGATAAGCAGGTGCGAACAAAAATAATAAAATGTAACCACATAACGTTATGTTACGAAATAAAAAGTAACAGAAAACATTACAATAAAAGAAAAAGAAGATTGGGTCGTTGTAGTATGTATGTGTGTGTGTATGTGCACACGATAGTGTTTCTGGCAAACATACCAGTCAACAGAAAGTATAAACATACTCAAACAAATATTAATAAAAAACAATACAATTACTCCACAACAACGACAAATACTACACACAAAACAAATGCTTACCCGTTGTATCCCTCATCTTAAGCACATTGTCAAAAATAATCAAAAACAATTTTGAACAAAAACATATCATAAACAACAAACATGCCCAAAATGTAATATGTTGGTACAGATACGTAGATGACATCTTATATTATAATGTTATGTTTTTTACTATGTAGCTGTTACCATTATAGTTTCTTATAAATAAAATTGAAGCGATTTTGTTCTTATTATAAATGTTTATTTAAATTTTGAAACAATAATAACCGTTACAAAGCGTGTACGGAACAAACCGTTATAAAGGGGACGTTTTAGTATTACCGTCAATAAATGGGTAATTATATATATATATATATATATATATATATGTGTGTGTGTGTGTGTGTGTGTGTGTGTGTGTGTGTTTAGTTTCGTTTTTAATAGTTATCTCGTTTCTTTAGTAACATAATATTTCTAACGTTTATTTAAAACTTCATCGTCGAATAATTTCCACTAAAATATTAAGGGACGCAATCCGTAAATGAAATGTATGCTCACAAGAGCAATAACTCAGGACGGCAGCTAGAGACGTGTGCAGGACTTGAGGTATGAGATATCCAGCATTACCACGGCAACGGAAATTAATTTCTTGGCGACGGAAATTATCATCAGCCGTCCGGGTAAACTAAAGAAAAACCTGTAGCTGTAGCAACTGCAAAGTAAAAAACTGGTTTTCTACCTGAGTTAGATAAATACAATGAATGTAGTTCTGGTTTTGCTTCTGAAATAATAATGTTTGATATATTTTACTCTATGTTTTCATAACATCTTGTTGTAAAATAAAAATTATAAGTTAAGACCATAAATAAATTAACTTGTTCAAATATATTATTTTGTAAAATTTTTCTTAAATTATATTTATTTCTTGTATTCGTGTTTGTGTGTGTGTGAGTGTTAAAAAATCTTAAATATTTAACCGGGTAATTCATAACTAAAACTATAATTATATTTAACTTATAACTACAGTTTATATTTTTAAAATTATTTAGCGCTATTGTAATGCATTCATTTTGGGGTTTAAAAACATCAGCTGGTATGGCTCCTATTGCCCCTACTGGAACTCTTTTGTTGTTCATATTTAAGCTAAGCCAATAACAACCTTGAAACACATTTTAGTTTTTGAGGTGGGAATTCGGTCCCAATGGTTCGTTCTGGAAGTCCTGCCAATTTATTATAATATATTATGGTGTATAAATATATAAATAACTATTACATTTATTTAGTATTTATGAATCCAGTTTGGCTTTCTCAGTAATTCAGTAACTTTCTGGAGTAAACATATCTGCTACAAATTGCATGTAGAATCAATGTAAACAATTTTAGTTCAATTTGTATAAACATAATTAATTAATGTAAACCGAAACGTTTTTAGCAATTATTTGATCATACACTATTATCAATTTTTTTTGTACATATTTTTCATAAATATATATATCTATGTTACACTCTCATTTACTTAACCAGTTAATATTCTTTGAGAAATTATAATCTATAATTATTGTTTATTTACACCACACAAGCTATTAAAGGACTTTCATCAAAAATAATTGTTCGAATAAAACATATTTGAAATTTACATTATATATATATATATATATATATATATATATATATATATATATATATATATATATATATATATATATATATGGCTACTATTGTGAGTGCTGGATTGTGAGTAATAACTCAGTCTAGGATAGGATTTTGAGCATCATGCCATCAATTACCCCGTAAACGTGCACGCGCAGCTTTTGGTAATCTATCCCGCTCATCAAGCTAAGGCCCATCTGAACACTGTCTTCCTATCAACCTCCTGAATTCTCTACGTTTTTATTTTATAATACACAATTTCCTAACTTTAAAATAATCTTCTTCCATTTTACTCTGCCCTCGATCTACTTAGGTTGCAAAAATATAGATTGTCAGTCGAATCCAGCATCTTCTCTGTTTGGTTATGGGGTGACCTTCCTCCATTTATTCGGCAGATGTACTAATATGCATCGGTACCGCGTACTGCCATCAGCCGACACCGAGATTTGGATAAACCTGCATAATGAAGTTAAATCCTCAAAGAGGAAATCTCGTTACTGGGTTCCGATCTAGATCTGCTTTGTTGCTCCAAGGGAAACTTACCTCCCAAGTTGTACAACTAAGAACCAATTATTTGGTAACGTCGCGTCGGCTTGGTAACACCCTTTCGTGGTTTTGTGGCGGAGACTAACTTGAGAACCTTCTTGAGGGAGAAGTTAGTGAGACAGGTTTTTATCAGACATCATAAACCCATTTGCTAATTGGAAAAGTTGATCCAGTGTAGGGATACATGTCGTTCACCTACTTACGTTGAACTAGTTGTTACTAAAGGAGGTTATACCAACATAACTTATTATTCTGAAATTCCCAAAGTTACTTTTCTTTAAAGACAATACATTGTTCAAGAATATTGATCCCTTGCAATATTTTATTTGTTTTGAAATCTTTTTTAATTTTATTTTTCGATGTGTGTTTGTTTAAACAGATGCATTATTTGTTTTTCAATTGTTTATTCATATCTGTCTATTAATTATTTAACTTTTACTTTATACTCCTGTATAAATCTTTTGTATGTGCATACATTTATTAAATAATTAAATGTGATGAAATTTTAATACTTCTCTGCAATATTTATATCTAATATATCTACCAAATATTATTTACATATAGGGAAATTATTTATTTCTCTTTAACTTTTAATGACTATTGCTTGTATGTTTATTTTTTGTACACGAAGTTTTTTGTTTTCACGTTTAGAGTATTTTTCCAAACTTTCTTTATTTTAAATACTCTTTGTTCCAATTTGATTTTATAATCCTCTCCACAACTATTTACATTACAATTTTAATTTTCTAATAAATACAAATTTGCCTGCCTTTTTAATGTCTAGTATGTTTAAAATAATCCCCAAAATAATACTCGAAACAATTAGCCTCGAAACATTCTGTACTTCTGTATCTATTAACTGTTATAATATGAGATTTATTGAAGCCCTTAATGCTTCACATCTGATTTTTCACTTGATATTTATTTTACTCTAAATCCTTAATATAATTTCAATCAACCACACAATACTAAATTATGTAAATATTTTTCTTGTTTACTAATTTAAGGAGTATCACCGCTTTATTTAAAATTACGTATTATTTTGAGCATATTTATTTCTTTTAGAACGAATGCAAATTTCTTCTTTAATTATATTATAGTTTGGTAATGGAAACATAATAATAACAAGAAATGTATAAGTATTATCACGAGAACTTATACTAAAACGCAAAACATACAGTGGATAATAATATAATATAATAAAACCCTAATAATTAATTTAAATAGAGGCGGTCAAGCGAGCCAGAGCACAAACCATGAACCAGTGGCAGAAACGATGGAATCATGAACGGTCAGGTAGGTGGACGTTCCTTCTGATAAGAAGCTTAAAGGAATGGACAGAACGCAGACACGGGGCAGTGAACTTCTATATCACACAGTTCCTCACCGGCCACGGGTACTTTAGGGCATACCTGTTTAAGATGGGAAAAGTTCTGTCCCAAAACTGCCGGATATGTAGCGACAAACTGGATGACTCGAGGCACACCTTCTTTGAGTGCGCCAGATTCGTAGACCAGAGGAGTCGATTGATGACACATGCCACGGGTCTCTCCCCAGAGAGCTTTGTGCGGACGATGCTTGCATCGGAAACCAACTGGAATATGGCATCGAAATACATCGAATTATTCTACGATGTAAAAAAGAAGAAGGATGGCTAGATCCGTAATGTAATGGAGGAAGTATAAGAGGCACCACCCTGAAGTAATGCTTCGGCGGTTCCGGGGTGGAAATCTGCCTGGAGGGTGACGAGTTTAGTGGGTAAACTTACAGATGTAGAGCCTAGTGCAGTATCGAGAGGAGTCCCACACTCAGTGCATAAAGCATTCTCGTCGTTAAAAAAAAAAAAATAAAAAAAATAATTAATTTAACATTGATTCAAGCTCTACGTCATGGCTAGTCAAACTGATATGCTGTTTTCCACGTCATAAAATTAAACATTGGTGTTATTAGTGACAAGCAAATACTGCTTGATGCTTGACAATAAATAATATAGTGACTGAACTAATGCTGGACAAACTATTAACACACTAATGTTAGGCCTACGATTAATAAAATGTTAACATTTGAGGTAACGGGGAATAATACTCGTACATATAGTTGTTTGAATCTACCCACACTCTCAGAGAAATACTATTAGGTTTGTATTACGTTAAGATAATGGGTATAAAATTAAGAACAAGGGAATTAGATCCGTCATTGTTGTTATGGTTCTGAGAATATAAAAACTGCAATGTTTTAACCTTTTATGCATGTCATTTGTGTTTGAGCTTGTAATATTTTCCCGATGTAATTTATAAGTAGAATGTTTTTATATAATTTAAATATCCGTTTGTTACTACGGCTGCAAGTAATGTGTTACATGGAGGTGTAGTGCCACAGAATCTGATGATACCCACATCTTTATCGTAGGATACGCTTTTGATATCTTTGTTATTTCAAAAACTTTTTTCCTGTGTTATAGGAAGCAATTTTAATAATATTTTCAGGAAAACGTTTTCTATTTTTACCATGCGAAACATTTTCCTACTTCTGTTGTATCAAAGGTCTTATTATCTGTTCATAGGAAACGAACTTCCTACTTCTTATATTACATTATCTTTCCAGTACATAAAAACTTTAATATATAATTATGTACTTTTACAATCCAATTTGTAAGTTCACATCCAGATAAATGGACACTATTAGAGCACATAAACCATAAAATGGTGTTTTATTCATATATATCCCTGATTTGTTGTATTTTACTGTATGAAAGACTCTGACGATAAGGAATTTATTAAAAGAAAATCAATGTACTCGTATGTGTTAGGTTTTAGTTAGGCTATAACTTTATTCTTAAATTTTAATAACCTAACTTTATCAGCACCTTACCTTTCATTAAAGGCTACTTATGTGAAGGGGAGAGTTGCCGATATCGTACCGGTTTTGGAAATATATTTTTTATATCTGTAATAATTGGAGATTAATAAATAAGCACGGCATAATAAAAATATAGGGTTTATTATAATTATATCATAATTAATTAAGGATTATATCACTGCATGTTTCTTGATAATATGTGATGTTTACGTTCTCTACAAACGGTACAAATATGGAAACTGGTTTAATCTGTTACAATGTTTTCCAAAATCGTATCGGTAAAAATTAAGGTAACAGTTAATAATTACCGCATATTTATATTAAAAAACTCTGTTTATTATTACATATTGATATTTGTTTGATGTGTTATATAGAAAACACAAAATACGATAGTCTATCTAAATTGAAATTAAAAAATTGCAGTATTGGAATAATTTTTCTTACAATTATAGGCAATTAAAACAGGAAGTTTGTTTTTTTTCAGCACCCATTAAACACTGGATCATATCTTCCATTCAGCTTTCTTCACATATATCTTGCAATACCAATTTTCAGAAGATTTTGTCTTTTTTTTGTCGTTTTCTTTTGTCCTTCCCAAATGGTTCATTGGTGGGAGTGTTCTATTTCCGTAGTTTATAGAAGTAATCTCTCTTTGCTTTGTACAAAGCCATCGTCACTTCTTTGATAATTGTTTCCTCCTTTACTGTAACAAGCTCAGGTATGTAAGGGTTACTGGCTATGATTACTGCTTTAGTAGCCCCTTTATGTTTGTTGTTAATTTTTGGATTTAGTGATCAATGAGTTTTCTTGTATGGTAACATTTGAACAACTGGTAGATGCCACAGGATTGGAAAAATCTCCGTCAGCTGAGTTCTGCATAACCAATTCCCCATTCGTATTCGAGGGACCAGTCCCAACTTCTTTGATATTCTCGGTCACACCAGAATCATTAGACCTCTGTGTTTTGGGCACTGTTTGTTGGGATTCTTTTAGTAGGTTTTGAGCAGTACTAAAGGCTGAATCTGTGTAAATATCTTTATTGGGTGGCCATATTCCACTATTTTAAAACCATTAATGGCGTTAAAACTAATAGCAGTTTTTGAGTAAGCATTATTCAATAAAGCCGAAACTTGGAATTGTGTTACTGCAAGTCCAGGATTTGAAAGAAGCAAGGATTGAGCTTCGTGCGCGTAGAAGCTTTGCAAAGGTTTGAAAAAGGTCTGGTCAAGAGTTTGTAAACAATGGGTACCATTTGCTGGTAGCTGCAAAAGAATTATGTCATTATCTCTTGAATGATTTAAGGCATCAATTTTTTTTGAATGGGTAGAATGACCATCTAAAATCCACAGACGCTTGTCACATTTATTTTGATTAATATAACTGATAAAGTGAATATGTCACCTACCAAAGAGTTCACTATTTATGTACCCAGATTCGGATATTTCGACAATACGTCCTGGATGGCATCTACCTTTAAATCTGGAGCCATTCTTACTCTTTTGAATATAATCATTGGTGGCACATACTGAACAGCACCACTAACACAACAAGCCATTGCTCATGGAATAGTGGGATGGGAAGGGGTCAGTAATGTCCACAAATGAATAAGGCTATTTTACTATATGACATATAATGTTATATAAAAAAGTAACCCAAACCCTTAATTGTAACGGTACGATTTAGGAAACAGCGGGTAAGAAATAGGCAACCGTGCCTCGACGAAAACAAGTACAGAAACATTAACCTAAATATTGTGGACAGTAAACTTCAAGCATATGAAAATGTAGCTAAAACTACGTAGTTTATTATATGTACATAAAAAATGTTACTAGTTATTGTAGTTTAGTATTCCTTAATTATGATACCAACAATTACCATTAGATCCCTAAATTTACGAAACAACGCCACTGCCACTAAACAAAGCTTTTTAAAACGACCGTTTTCGTGTGGATGGAGGAAATGGCGAGAATTTCCCATATTTGGGACTACATTGCTGCAGCAGTCTATTCATTCAGGGATCATAACGTGGTACGAATTAGGCCTCGGTACGAAATCGGTATCTCTCCCTTATATTTTTATTTAGTATGGAATTTAGGCATTTAAAATTATATTAATATCTTACATGTGGATTCAATAGTAGTTTATGAATAGCAATTCATAGCACTTTTATTTAATTAGGACAGCTGTTTTCGGAGAAGTAACCTAATGCAAACTGAAACTGTAACTCAACATAGGTTTAAATTACGCATAACTGAATTTCTCTCTCTCTTTGTTTGTGTTTGTGTGTCTATGTGTGTGTGCGTGTGTGTGTTTCTGTATGTGTTTCTCTCATCGTCTGTCTTTCTTCTCCTTTTCTTTCTGTGGATGTGTCTATGAATGTATATGCGTGTATGTATGTATGTGTATATGCCTGAGTGTGTGTGTTTTTGTGTCTGAGTGGGGGCGTTTCTATTTGTTTCCCTCTTTATGTCTATCTCGGTCTCCCCTCTTCCTCTCTCTCTCTTCATTTCATTGTCTCTTTCATTTCTCTCGCTCCTTTCTCTCCCTCTGTGTGTTTATATATATATATGTGTGTGTGTGAATGTGTTTGTGTGTGTGTGTGTGTATGTGAATGTGTGTATGTGTGTGTGTGTGTGTGTGTGTGTGTGTGTGTGTGTGTGTGTGTGTGTGTGTGTGTGTGTGTGTGTGTGTGCGTGCGCGTGCGTGCGTGCATCCACTAATTTCAAACAAGTATATATAAAAATGGATGCTACTCATTGTGTTTGTCATCCATAAATTGATTTTATAACCTTAGTAAAAATATACTCATAAAATTTGTTTATTAGAATAGCCCGATGTTTTATAACCTGTATGAATAGATTCCTGTATAACATTTCTATATTACAAATTTGACAACTTTGCAACACATTTTAACTAAAATTTCCTATGTATACATAGGTCAAATATAATTTACAAATTAAAACATATTTGCTATAGTAATGGCAAAA